>VZTO01021019.1:1620-43499 GCA_013400615.1 Syrrhaptes paradoxus
TTCCCAAACCATGAATCCCATACAGAAGCCTGGCAGTCTACTGGTAGGACAGTGCCTCCCAATTGCTCCAGACACAGAGCTCCTCACAGCGTACGGTCCTCACAATTATTACTCCAGATCATTATCTCTCCATCTCAGAGCAACACTTCTTCACCCCTGTTCTCAATCCTTCTGCTGTCAGTCCCAGATACAGGTTGCCCTTTCTAAAATCTGTCCACATGGCATCAGGGGTCAGGAGGGGAAAAATAATCTTGTACAAAAACACTACTGTTTTTCTTTTTCTGGGGCCTGGGTGGTTTGGTACGATTTTTTTTTAATCTTCAAAAACTTTAGCACATCATAGAGCTTAGTTTGTACTGTTCCACTGTTTCAGATTTCTACTTTCTATAACAGTTAAAAGTTGCTTTTAGTTTTAAATGAAAACTGAAATCACAATTTCATAACTGAATGAACTTGAGTGTTCAGCCAAAAATTAGAACTAGCAAACTGAAAATCTCAGGATTTGGCACTACTCTGCAGGAAGCTCCATAACATAACAGCTGTTGGCAGTGACTCAGCCTCTTTCCAAAGGGAGCCAAACACAAGCCTGTCTAGAGAGCTGCTGAATTCAGTTACCGGTCTGATTTGCTCCATGATTTGAGCTACAGAGAAAGAACCCAGGGGAAGGACATCCAGAAACCCACGACATCGCATTGACCTGAGATACACAGGAGTGTTAACCTTTAATATTATCTCTAAATATTATCTCCGTAGGAAGGGAGTCACTCCAAGAAATTACAAACAGCTTTTGCAGACTAAAAGGTGGCAGGATCACTTTTCTCCCATCATTCACAGTATAGAGATTGTATCTAACTCTAGTGTGCTGGATTCCAGCATTTGTAAGATTAAAGCACAGTCATTTGGCTTGTTGCTGAGGAATTATGCTGTTAGACTAAGACCTGATGTTAGGGATCATGTCATATATGCAAATGATAATGCATATTCATTAGATATGCAAATACAAACATAAAATCAAATTAGTCCCAAAGCCTAAACGTTCCAGCTATCATGACCTACAGGTTTAAATTGTGCGCTTATGCCTGCTTGTTCATCACTATGACTTTGGCTTGCTTCATGATTAACTACAAATCAGCCACATACATGTAATTTTTCTATGTAACTAGATGCTATTTATATTAAAACAAAATATTTATTGTAAAAAAAAAAAATTGTAGAAACTTACTCTGACAATTCCCATTTGATAACCAGCCAAACATCTCTGGATTTGCCAGTTTATTCCAGCTACTTCAGGCAGGTGTGTGAAAGCACCAGCTTTCCTTTTTAACCCCTCGTTAAAAGAGAATGAGCTGCCAATGCAACCACTCCAGTTATTTAGTTTTTGATTTATTTTCTCAAGAGTTATGCAGCAGAAAGAACTCTCCCAAGCTCTGGTCAGCTGAACGGGGACAACAAGTCCACAACAATCTATGACACTCAATAATAAATGAAAAACATCTTTCAACGCCGTTGTGTGTTTACCACACTAGATATGCCTATTCAGCTACTGAATATCTGAGTTTAGTTATGACAACTTGAATTATTGGTGTGGGTTTGACCCACTCAGCTGGCAGCAAAATCCCACACAGCCACTCACTCGCCCTCCCCTCCTCCCAGGCATGGGGGAGAGAATCAAAAGGCTAAAGGGAAAAGAGACTTGCAGGTTGACATAAGAAAAATTTAATAACCAAACTACAACAAATGGGAAAATAATAACGATTATAATAATAACAGTAATATATGCAAATGAGTGATACACAGTGCAACTGCTCACTGCCTGATGACCAAGGCTCAGCCTGTTTCTGAAGAACAATCCTGGGAGCAGAGTCCCAAAACCGCAATCCCAGAACAGAGATAAGAGCATGAGTGTCCGAGAGACTGAGACAACTCAGAGAGGGTTGACCCAGAGACAGAACTTCTAGACAGAGCCTCATCTTTACACTGGGCACAATATGCATGATATGGAATATACCTTTGGCCAATTTGGGTCTCAATGGTAAACCTAAGGTTGAATCCTAGGCTAGTAACTGAGGCTGTGCTCCCTCCCAGCTTCTCCTGGCACAGCAGAGGAGCTGAAAAGTCTTTGACTGTCCTGCCAGCAACTCTAAACAGCAGTATGTGATCAGCCTTCTCCTCAGCACAAATCCAAAACACGGCCTCACACTAGCTGCTATAAAGCTTAGTCAGTCCCAGCTGAAACCAGGGTATTCATTCAACTTCAAATTCCTGAACTTAGTCCAGAAACTATGTTCTACTCTACTGGGTCCTTGGAAAAAAGGACACAGAGATAAAGTTATTCTCATTAAAAGCAATCATGACTTTTACTTTTCTCCAAACTATACCAAACTATTATCTTCATAATTCCAGAAATGAGAGAAATTCATTTGTGTTTTAACTGGATTGGCACAGTATTAATTTGATATGGTAACTGAATCCTGAAGAGCACAAATAGTCAAAATAGTTTGGATTTTATCATGTACACCATAACAGCAGCTACACAAAGCTCTACAATGAAAAAAATCTTTAAATTATGGATTTATTAGTTCTTCAAGGGTATTGATTTTGATATGGCACCATGCCATATACTTTGATAAGGAGCTTCCTGTATTTTAAGGTGCCATATATTACTGATGCATCTACAAGTATAGCTACTATGTTTATACACGCTTCAGATCTGTCCTAAATGGACATCCAGTCCTTGATCAATACTTCACATTCCTTGAGTTAAGTGCCTTTAAGGAAATTATGGTAGGAGGTTTAAAAGACAATGCTATATTTAAAAATTTCTAAATACAAGTCCAGTAAAAATACAAACCTGAAGTTCTTCAGCTCTAAAAGATGGATTCCTTGTTTGAGTTATGCAATAAACTCTTGTTGCTATGTTTTAGACACTTCATACATTTTAAATACTTGCAGCTGCCAGATCTTGGTCACTGGGTCACAGGGTGGTCATAGTTCTCACCAGCACAGTCATTGGAAAAATTGTAATGACTAACTAGATGCTTATTCATTCAACAACTATGATAATTCAGGAATGATTTTGATTAAAAATATTTATACTTTAGTTTTCACACTTACAAGTGCTTGTTAGCAACTTTTGACACATTCACAGTTACAGACAGATACTCTGAAATCTGTGAGGTAACTACTGAAAAATCAGGAATCGGGAGAAAGTTAGGAACACCAGCTAACTATAGAATTATTAACTTATTTCTCATTCCTGTGTGAGCCCAGAGTAAAGATCTGAAGAGAAAATAAGTTAAAGGCAGTATTGCCCCAGTAAGTAACATGTAGTTTAGGTTGTCTGCCTGGATGTTTTACATTTCCAGAATGATAAATTCAACAGGAAACTTGGGGTGCGGGGAATGAGGGGGAAGGCAGTGAGAACAACAAAACAAAAAAGGTGCATAGTTATAATGCCAGCCAAAGAGCCACTCTTTCCCACACCTCCTAGAATAATCAATAGCCCACACAAATTCCTTCAAGCACTTCAGCAGCCTTTTTTGTTTTGAATGTTTTTGCTTGGTAGACTTAGCGAAATTCAATAGGAGACAATCTGGCATGAATCCTTTCCTAATGTTCATTTGTAGGAACAACAAAAGAGATGGATTTTATCTGAAGGGATCCAGAGTGCATCGTTTCACACTGCATCCAGATGCTTCTGTCATAACCCCTCTTGCCATAGAGCTGACGGGGCAGTTAAAGGAGACAAGTATAGACTCCTAGTCTAAAGGCTGGAGAGTCCAAGTCAGCTATTAGATAGCACTGGAGTTTTAGAGGTTGAGTTCAAGAGATACTTGGATTGTGTCCTTTCCCAAGCCCACTTTTCCTTTGTAAAGACAGATCACATTAGGTAGCCATCCTCTCTCCCTAGATTTTTACTTTCTAAAAGTGCAGAGCTCTTGACCCCAGTCACAGCAGACAGAGCTCCTTCTCACCGCGATTAGACTCCCTAATCTCTGAAAATGCCAATACCAGCAGATAAACATGTCAAAACAGCCACAATCTTCCCAAATATAAACAAAAGGGAATGCACAAAACTTAGCTCACTGGATGTTTACCACAATAATCATCAAGACACATCTAGAAACAATGTGGGATGTGCTTCCTGTAACCTATGCTTTCAATAGGTGCTTATTGAACATGTTTAAGCCCACATCAGTGAATATTTTGAATTGATGCAAGTTGCTGCAACCCCAACAAAAGAACAGATGGCTGTGAAAGCTGCTGTTCATACGCTAGAGATCTCATATGTATGCAAATTTGTGTTGCAATATATACCATTAGGGTTTTTCACACACACCCTTTCTTACTTCAATATACAATTAAAACATTGAAAAGTCCTGTTTTTTTTCTCTTTCCAGATGCAGGAATGAACATTGAACACATGAACCTTCCAGTCTCACCTCATCCCTCAAATCCCCTCCAGAAGTGAAATCTAGAAGACCATGAGCTAGAACCCAAATATGCTTCAGGAGCTTTTCCTTTGTTGCACCACACTGTACTTTCTAATTGTTATTCTACCACAGAAATAACAAGAAAACAATTAAAAAAGGATAAGAAACACCACCAGAAAGATTGTCTAGCCGGACTTATTAAGCTAGAATAGTAAGTTTTAGTTCTTGTATTAACACAATTTTAGAGATTTTTTTTCTCTCTAAACCCTTGAGACTCTACTAACATTAGCTATTAAAGTGGAAAACATGCAATTCACATTTAATTCAGTGTCATGTTTTAGAAAAAAATGAGTAAGCATCATTTTTGTGCAGAATTATAACATAGTGTTTCTAACACCACCTTAGCTACTATTATGTTGCAGATAAGGATGGCTTCATACCATTTCTCAACACTTTGTTTTAAGCTCCCACATAAACATATCCACAACTTGAAGCACAACAAAATATTGACTCCATCTGAAGACCAGTGGCTGTTCTTGATTACTCATGCAGACTGGCAGCATTTCTAACCACCAATATAGACAACGGAAATTTTTACAAGCATAACATAAGTAAACTATTTGTCACATAATCAACACAAAATACGTTACCATACTTCAGAAATATTAAAGCATTCAAAAAATATTTGATGCAGGGCCTTAACTTGTTTGGGATCACCAAACAAAAAAGAAAAAAATTTTTTTCCACTTTGTAAGAGAAGAAGGAACAGAAGGGAGAAGAAGAAAGAGGAAGCATTACTGTTATTCTTGGCTCTGGGTCAGACAGATCTGGTTTGTTCTGTTGAGTGCAAAGGACTTAAAGCTNTTTTACAAGCATAACATAAGTAAACTATTTGTCACATAATCAACACAAAATATGTTACCATACTTCAGAAATATTAAAGCATTCAAAAAATATTTGATGCAGGGCCTTAACTTGTTTGGGATCACCAAACAAAAAAGAAAAAAAAATTTTTTCCACTTTGTAAGAGAAGAAGGAACAGAAGGGAGAAGAAGAAAGAGGAAGCATTACTGTTATTCTTGGCGCTGGGTCAGACAGATCTGGTTTGTTCTGTTGAGTGCAAAGGACTTAAAGCTCAACAAAATAGCATTAACAGATTTTGACTACTTTCTACCTGGTAGAAAGTATTTTTTTGGGGAAAATAAAAGAGCCAAACATTCACGTGACAGTATTATTTTCATCTCAGTGAGGATACAAAGAAAAATAATTGTTAGCATGACACAGTGAGCAACCATTCTTTTTTGAAATGAGTCAAACTGAAAGGTATCAGCAACTAAGGGGTTAAATCCTGCATCAAAATAAGAAAAGAATGCTAAAGATCAGTACAGCGAAAAGCACACGCTTGATACTAGAATGCTAAATTCATACTCAGTCACATAAACTAGATGTTGTGGATTTAAATGCTTAGCCATAGGAAGAAACATTTGTAACTCTGATCTACAGTCCATGAACAAAAGAAACGATGATAGATTAAAACAATATTCACACACACACATCTGTCTGTAATTGCACAATGTATTTGAATGTATGTGTCAAATTATTTGTAATGAAGTACTCATGTTTACGGTAATATATTTTTATTATACAAGATGTGAAAATTTGCAATAAAAATATACTTGAAGACTCTGCCTTCTAAGTCATCACCCTTTCAAATGGATTCAATTAAATTCTTTAACTGTCCAGTGAAAATGTGTTGACCAAATTAAGATGTACCACCATCTTATATATCAATTAGTGACGTGACTTCCTGCACGCAGAAGCAGGCATGCAGGGTACACATAAAGAGAGCAAAAAATTAGAAAAAGAAAAAAAAGAGAGAGAATGCATGCTGATTTTGAGATAGTTTCTAGAATTGCCTTGAGGAACACTAGTAATACAAACAAAGTGCAATTACATTGCTAGGATAAAGATTGCACAATCCTGTACCAACACCTCTAAATTTGTTGAGTATAGATATGTCTGGAGTGATTCAAGTATGATAATACACAAGTTTCAGAATCAAAGTATAAAGAAAAAAATCATACACCATTGCCTTTTCCATAGAGAATGTGCACATAGCCTTCAGCCTGTAGCTGACTGTAAAACAACAGAATGGGAAAGGAGGACAGAAACAAAAGTCCCGTTGGGTTAGCAGTCTGGAGGTCTGCTGTGGGAAGATTTGCATGATCTTAACTAACAGGGCAAACTAGATTTTAAAGGACCAAACCATTGTTAGTTACTATAGTTACAGACCACCACTACTCTTACATATCCCTTGACAGGAGCGATTTGCTCAGTTCTGTACAAATCAGAAGTAAAAAGTCCTTGTTCTGCAGTTCTGTAGTGCAGGGTGCCAGCTCTTTAGTTCCACTACTGTGAAGCCATTACTATTTAAATGCTCTGCAAGAGCAAAATTACAAAACTCTGATCTGTCAGGACTGGGATCTCAGTGCATATGAAGCAAAGATAGAGACGAGAAAGGAAAACTGCTTCAAGAATAGGAGGCTCAGGAGATTATCAGGGAGACTGAAAAACCTTTCAAAAATGCATCCAAGGAAAATGAAGTATGACATTCACAATAAGATGTGAATAAGAGTGGTTTTAAATAAAGCATCACACAAACAGGAAAAGAATGAGGTTTTTTTATAAAGAATAAACAAAGTAATCTTTATTCATCACTGTCACTGATAAAGAAATATCATTACATGTAATAAAAGCTAAACTAAATTCTTCACTTAAGAAACATTCCAAGTCATTAGAATTATTACTAGAAGAATTAACTAGAAATACTGGATGCTATTTCTTCCTGTAAAAATATGAAGGCAGAAGACTGTTTTCTCTGTTAGGGACTTTGCTGCATCCTATTTTCAAGGCCAGGCTGAGAGAAATCATGTTAAAGCAAACAGAGCCAGAATTTCCAAAGATAAAAATCAGGCGATACCGAGGTAGTTGGAGTTACTGCCCCCATCACATCACATGCATGTGTGTCTCTGCCACTGTCAGAGCCTGGCACATCCACACAAACTGTCAGCAAAGGACGCCAGAGTGAGCGGGTGCTTTGCCTGGAGACATGTTTTATGCTGCCAGCTTTGTTCTCCTGGCTGCAGCCTCAGCTGATGGGATGGGCAGGCAGCTAGAGAGAATAATATCTTAACCTCTTGTTGCTAAATCTGCTGTAGTTTATTGGCCCAAGTCCTTTAATTTTTTTCTCCCAAAGAACACCCAAATTGCAAAATACAAAGTTGAATTTAGCCTTGGCGAAACAGGTGCAATTACAAGAACATCAGAAAAATCTTTCAATTATCCAAAGGCCACAGTAATGCATAAAAAAAATATTAACCATGTGGCAAAGTAAGAGAGCAATTACAAAGAACATTCCCCAATAACAGTCATATTTACCTTTTTTTAAAATTAAGCATAATTATGTGACGAAGGCATTATTTCAGACAAAATTAAATATATGAAGGCCAAAGACAAAGTAAACAAAGGTTTAAAAATTAGAAAGCCATCAGAACAAATATTTAGGTTTCTAAATTTCCCTCCAGAACTGGATGTCTAATTTTTTGCAAAACTAGAGTTTAGAGAAGTAAAAGGGGAAAAAGACACACGCCCCACTCCCATCATGAAACACAGGATATGAACAAAAATTCGCAGCTTTGCATCTGCAGGCAAGCATATATTCTACTCAATCAGATCAGCATTTCAGAGACCACCGAGTGGTGCTTGTCCAACAAATCACAGAGCACAGCTAACATTGAAAGCTCTTCTGCCTTCGGGTGTGTGTATACACAGAGTAGCTTTAAGAAATGCCTCCCTCTTATAGCCTCCAATTGCTCTGTACAACAGTGTAATTAGTCTCAGCACAGTATAATCAAACACACTGATGACTTGGTGACCCAGCAATATGGACAGAGCCCAGGTAAAGAGGGTAAATCCCGCTGCAATCCTGTTGTTAAGCAATATGATTTTTAACTCCAGTTCCAACCATATTGTAGGGAATTACAGAGACTGGAATAAACTTGCTGAAGTCAGCATTGGGAGAAGAAATGTAGGCATAAATTCTTGTTCGCATCTTCTACCCCAAACAGTTATTTGCTCTGTTTTGTCTTATTTTCATTGACTTCACTGCTGTGCTTTACAGAAAGTAGTATCACCACAAAAGAAACCCTCAAGAAAACTTGCTACCCACATTACCTGTGCCTTTTGTGTGAGTGATAGCTCCCATTGGTTTCCTTAAAGTTTCCCACAGCTACTTTCAGTGAAGATTGTTTTTCATCAGCCCTCATTAGCATAGCTTATACAAGCTTCTAAACAAAACACACAAGTCTCAAAAGACTGTTGGTATAATTAGGCATACACTAGAGCATTGACTGGAGCAGCTGTATGTGCGAGGGCTGTTACTCAGGTGAGGAATGGAGACTACCTTGTAACACACATACCCATACTCCCAAATAGCGTTATTCTACTAGCAAAACTCAAAGTTAGATCAGCTCCAAGATGAAGTCAAACTTCACTAGTCAAAAATGGTCAGTTTTGCTATTTTAAATTGAGCATTATATGTAGCTATTTGTTTGAAAGAACTGAAAAACAGAATTACTGGGGAGGCCAAGTACCCCCAGAAAGAAGCGAGTGTAGTTCTATGAGCACTTCCTTCAGTAGCAGTGCCAGTTTAAGTAGTTTGTTATCATTCCCTCAGTTGAGCCATGCATTAAAGAGATTAACCTGCTCACTGGGCAACCACATGAGCAGAAGTGTCATCACAGGCCATGATCCCAGGTGCCATCAGCACAGGGAAGGGGGATGCTTAAATCAACAGTGTCACCAGTAGAAATGTTCCCAGTAAGCCTATGGCACAGCAGCCAGCCAGCCAAGGCACAATGCAGTGGTAACACTTAAGGCAGTTCCACTCAGACCACAACACGTTACTGAAGAAAGTGATGACTTGTTGCAAGGTCCATAATGCAAAATTTCTTTCTTTTGGGTTTATTTTCTGGTTTTTTTGGCTGTTTGTTTTTCTGTTATTTGGGGTTTTGTTTTCGTTGTTGACTTGTTCAGGGGTTGGTTTGTTTTGTTTTTTTCTTTGGGGGGGGGGGGTCTGTTAGCCTTTTTTTAGCATTAAACCACTGAAACCTTGTGAAAAAGCACCAAGCTTTGGAATCCCTCCCTTCAGAAGCTCTGACGAACCAGCAGCAGGTGTCAGATACATAACAACCTCTTTTTTAGCAGCAACAGTAGCCTAGGCCTTTATTTTTCCCTCTCCCTGCTGCTAAGCCTTGAGTTCCAGTCCACTCACCTGTTTGTTGTCACCTTCTAGTTGTGCCAAAGTAACCATTTGTGGGGCTGCTCTGTGAACCTGAACAGTGAATTGCTCAGGGTTTTAAAAAAAGGCAGAAGAGATTCTTTGGCTCCCATAAATCTGGTTACAGTGTGCTGCAGCAGTGAAAACAAATGGTAGGAAGCAGCAAGAACAAGCACAGGAACTGCTCAAGAGGAAGAGAACTGCCAAGAAAAAGTTCCTCAGTATCACAGCCTCCAAGACCATGATTTAACCTAATTAAGTTAATTAACTTGAAAAATTGAAAGAAAGAGTAGCTGGCATTTGAGAGAGAAAAAAATGGAGCAGGGAGGGCTGTTAGCAGGAATATGGATAACAGATCATCAGCATCTTGCAGCAAAGAATAACACTGTAAACAGTGAGAACCGAAAATTTCTCAGGGACCTGATTGACAAGCAAATGTGTTCACCCAAACTGCATTATAAATTAAAAACACATAAAAGCCATCTCATCTATCATGTAGCCACCACAGGATATGTCAGCAATTATGAACAGGACAAGTTGCTAGTGAACTCTACTGGACTTCACATGTAAGCAAATAGGAAGAGCACACCATTTCCCAGGAATATCACAGTAAGACCTCATTGCTATTAAGAGGGATTCTCACTTGCAGTTATTTTAAATCTGCTGAGCTCCAGACCTCATGGTTCAAACCTGAGGTTTAAACCCATACATCTTCCTTTGCACCAGTCACATGAAATATGAGCATCAAAATAAATCTACTATATACATGTAAAATTTGAACGGTTGTAAAGGTGATGATCTTAGTGAAGTATAGAGAGCTTCTGAATAACTTCCTCAATGCACAAGTTTTCACTAAATAAAATGAAATACTAAATAAACACTTCAATAGAATTAATTTTTAAAATCTCATTTTGTGGAACGCAAGTAATACAAGTTTTCAGGACAAATAAGTTATTCAGAAAATTATAACCATCTCAGAAAAGGGCTTTGAAAGAAAGTGACTTTACCACCCCAATTACAGGAGAATAACTGTTCAGCCATCACCACATCTGTATTTGGCTGTAATACCATAACTATAAAGCTAGAATCAAAACAGGTGAAATTAGTCAGAAAATTATTCAGAGACAACATACACAGAACAAACAGGCAGGATTAAAGCCTTAAGAGCAGAGGCAAGCTCTGACCATCAAGGGATATCTAAACCAATGATGACACATTCTCCTAGAGGTTTCATTACTTGCCACTAGATAAAACATGTTATTTCAGTAAGCTTTCCCTCTCTTCCCTCTCCACAGATGGAGTAATTTTATATTTTAGGTTTGAAGGATTAGAAAAACAAAGCTGGATCATTATAAGACCTCACAGGGAAAGGCAAACTGGCAAGGTATAGACATTATCAAGTCCAGTGACAAAGTTTAGGAACACAGAGAGATGCCTCATCCTGAAGCAGGAAAAAGGATCTAGTGTGCTAGGGCAGGAGCCTTGCTTTGATTGGAAATAGGTCCAAATGTATTACCTTAGGGAAGTCACATGATGAGAACTTCAAAATCTTTAGATGCTTAGGCACTACAGGAATCGTGTATTTCTCCCACAGACCTCAGCATTAAATTCTATACAACAGCACTGTGGTAGCTGCCATGCAATAGTAATACATTAAACTTTGGGGAGACACGTGAGCAGTGGCATTCCTGCAGGATCACTGAGGACATAGCTATCCTAAGAGAGAAAACTGGGACCTGATGTAAAGCAACTGAAATTAACAGAAGCCTATTCAGGAGTATGTCACGGCTGAAAATAGCAGGACTTCTCTTACAGTATTATGAGTATTCTAGGAAAAGGCCTATTGCTACTATTATTTAACAGTGTTTATAGATTCTTTTTGGCTTGAATTGCCTACATAAAATCCAACTTGTGGCAAAAGGAAAAAAAAACAATTCTAGAGTTTACACTATTTCCTTTCAGCCATGGCAAATATAGAGAGAGTAAAGAAGGTGACCAACTAAAATATGTCTGTAAATATCACTCTACTTCAGCCAATTTCTATGTTCTCTACACATGCCTTAGACTCACCAGTAATATCAAACTGCCTGCGTCTGGTGACAGAAGATGAAATGTCCTGTAGAGGGTTTCTAAAGCAGTAAGACGTGCTCTGCTATAAGGCTCTCTCTAGTTTGAGCTATGCAAAGCTGGGGTTTGCACTCTACTGAAGCTCATTAAAAACAATTTTGATAGCTTTATAATGTGTGGTGTAACTCCATTAACCTACTGACGTTTAAAATTATTATTGTGCTTGATGTCCTCATCACTAAAGGATAATAAAGATAGTATATTATTTTAAAAAGTTGCCATTAAACAGATAAAGAAAGAGGCTATTGATCTTGTAGAAGGTTTAAAATGCACTTTATCTATACTCATGAAAACTATCAAGGGAGGCTTGAATTTTAAAACAGAAAATTTCATAGATTTGTGCTACACATTTGCAAAGATTAAGTAAGCAATGTGGCTTCAAGCATTTCTACAGAAAACCAGCAACCACCTAGGGCAGAGACGGAATGCAAGGAAAGCAGAAAGTAGAATTTTCTTGCAGAAAAGGAAGTGCATGTGTAAGAAGGGAAAGGGAACTCATTTGCAAGCAGCAGGGAGAGAAATCACACTATCGCTTGACTACTCTCTATTCCTAATGCAAGTCAGGATTCTGAGATCCTCATACCTTTCTCACAGGTCAATATTAACTACTGTTATGCAGTGGCACGCCAGCTTCATCGTGGTTTGTTTCTCTCTTTTGTACTAGTACTGAAATCCTTCTAGCATTATTTTCTACTTCCTCCATTGTGGCCTGCTGTCCAGTTTCTATTCATTCATCTACATGAACAGAAGTTGAAACAGCTTTCCTTTTCTTTTTTTTTTCCCCTCTCTCTACTCCATATGACATTAGTAGGCATCTAAAGACCTAGGAAAACATGCAGCACTCAAATCAGACTACCAACAGCATGTCCATCTGAAATACTTGATCTCTACAAAGCTGCTTTTTTTCCTTCTGCAAATAGTGTGTACTGTAAAACAACAACCTGAGAGAAAGTAAAGCTAGAAATCAAAATGACAGTCCTCTTCCTAAGCCCATAACTGTTTCCAAACCCAAGATGGCCTGTAAAAAAAAAAAAAGGCGATTAAAAAAAAAAGTGATAAAACAAACCCAGTGTGCTTCAAGTATTTATAGATTCTCACCAAAAGGAGGGGCCTGCCTCATCACCTGCCTCCATGCAAGAAAACACGTGTATGCACAGGGTAGAAAGGAGATGGTCATCACTACAGTAAAAATAAGTAAGCAGCAGCATAATTAAACAGGGAGGGCAGTATGACTATTAAACTAGCAATAGGCAGCATAGAGTGGTTTAACAATTGGCATATTAAACAGCAGCTAGACATGCCACATTTGGTATGTGCAATTTTAGCTAAGAGTGAATCACTGCTGTGTGCTTGGATACTATGAACTTGAATTTGGCCATGCCAATTGAAGCTCAGAATTGGAAGCTACTGAACTAAAAATGTATTTTGAAAAGTGATCTCTCTTTATAAATATTCTTTGCTATGGGAGGAGTGGGGAGTATGCAAAACAGATTCAGTCTTTGGAAATACAGCTGAGTCATGAGCTAGAATTAAAAAAGAAGCCAACCTGCAGAAGAATACAGCTACTTACTTAATTCACCAAATGCCAAGAGAAATTAAAAAAATGCAGGAAAAATAAAATCATTTCAATCTTTTCTTTGCATGGAAAGCAGCAAAGCTACAGATAACTTACCAAGAATAGAAGTAAATCTAAATAATTGTAGAACTTAATTGTGTTATGAGCACAAATACAACTTAATACCTCTAGTTATTAAATCAAAATAATAACCATGAGATTCTGCTGGATTTTAAACAAAAAGGTCAGACATTATTTTCAGTCATTTCCTATGCTAGACCATTATCTCTGTCAGCAAAACTGTGCCAATAATAGAAACTTCCTATTTGTAAAAATATACTGTGAAACTGGAGTCATTTGACCAGCTCTAGACAGAAGAGCAACAATTCTGACTTTTTTTTTTTCTTCTTAAGAGATAAGTTTCAGCTGCAGCTAGACACAAGCAACAGCCAGCAGGAGTTGGGCTATAAAGTGGATTATTTTATCACTGAACCATTTGTCTGAATCATGCCATACATTTCTAACAAATACAGCAACACAGAAAGGGAAAGCTTACATAAGTAGTACCATGTATCCATTATGAACACTGCCACTTCAAGACAAGAGTACATGAATAAATATTTTCTTTATCACAAGGAATGAGAGACAGTGCCTGGTGGCCTAGCACAGCTGCAGTGTTAGCACAGAACAGCTGGTTTCACAAGCCACAGCCCTGGCCAGTCACACATGCTCAGATGAAATTAGAAACAGCAGAGTTCAGGGGTTAAGAGACAAGTTTACACCACACACAACTACCCAGAACATTACTGGAATTTGCTAGAGAACTCTCGCTTGGGGAAGAATTTGTCAGGAAGGTTTTCAGCAGAGAAACAACGTATGGGAGTTTTCAAGCATTCAACTTGTAACACATTGTCCTGGCAGTAAGCAGGCTGGGGAATAAGAGACAATGCTTAATCAAGCCCAAGTTTTACAGTACATTTCTATGGTTTCTGGTTTTAATTTGATCAGTGCAGATGACACTAACATCCTCTTCCTAAATTTGGAGTGCAATATTGTGTGCATAAGCACCATGAAAGCAGGGAGACAATACCCCGACTCCCTGACACTTCAGCAGTCAGAGGGTTTGTACATCCTTCTCAGTAGGGAGGAGACTAGTCTGCAACCTCATGTGGAACATGGGTGTATTTCAAGTTTAAAGTCAGTATATTTTAATGCAATTGAACATCACCAGTTTCCATCAGCAAACCCTTTGTGCCATTCAGCAGAGCTTTTCTACAAGTCACAAGATCAGTTAACTTATTCTTGGGAGGACGCTAAGCTTTGCCGTATCCCAACTAGTGAGTGTTTGATTTATTTGCCTTACCAAAGGATCAGTTACAGGGAACACAGAAGATTCACACTCAAGAGGCTACATCAGCAATGCCAACACTGCAGCCTTCAAAGAGTTCATGAACTGCCACAACAATTAACCCAGCCTAGAGCCTCCGGGTCACATGGGGGAGAACCACACACCTCCTCTGCTACCCAGAACTTCTGGCACAGTCCTGCTACAAGGAGCAAGCATCGTTGCCAATACCAGAGACCAAAGCTTCTGCAGAAAATACCTACTGCCAGTATTTCCTCATGCCACTTGCCATAGCACTTAAGTAAATACTCATCATTGATGGATTTTCCCCCTCCCCCTGCCAATATCTATACTATCTGACCTCCTAACACTTTCATTTCAAAGACAGAATGAAGGGGAGTGAATGCATTGTTTAAAATTTAGCCCTATAATATGGATCTTACTGAAAGTTATTTGAGCATATGAAGTGATGCCATCATCATAAGAAGAATCCTGCATTCCAGCCTTTTTCATTCATTGTCATAAAGTGGGCAATTGGCATCATTAACATTCTTTCCAGCTGGAAAGAATGCACTTCTACATCACATGTAAAATAATACATTGTTCAGAGATGCCTGCTCTTCCACAGGCATTCAATGGCAATTTAAATTTTCCATTTATTCCTTTTCTTTAACAAAGACTTCCTTGAACTCTTAAGGTAAGTAAAATATCATTCAAACAGCAAATCCTGCAACAACTATAAACCAGCAATGTCTGTTTTGGCATTTGAGCATGACCATTTCATATCCATTGCTACAAATGAGAAAAAACAGAACTATAACTATTAAAATAATCTAACTGAAATCAAAACCCTGAATCCCTTTATACAGAAAGAATGCAGTGGAAATTAATAGTAAGTGACAAAAGCTTGTTTTTTTTCCTTATGAAAGTTTATGCATGCTATGATTTATATGTCTATTTTTATGTAAAGCCAGTTCTCTTTATATAATTAGAACAGCTCTTGAGACAGGAAGAATATAATAGGCAATGACTTAGTACTAAGAAAGCCTTGCTGGAGCTATCACTACATCACAGCCTAAGTGTGTTGCATAAGGATAGTTTTATAAAACGAGACAAAAGCAATCTGGGGGAGGAGCAGCATTCAGCTACAGACATTTCTTCTGCTCCTTGGCTGTGAGAATGAATGGTTGGAAAGCTGACAAGTTTTCACAGGCATGACTGAGCCCAGTCCTTGACTCAGAATTAAATGGGACATAGGGCTTTGGCTTTCATTAAACTTGAACAAAAATTAAAACCAAAATTACCTTCACTGTTTATATCAGTGTAAGGAAAAAACACTCAAAAGTAATTGGGAATTGCAGTGTTTATTGTTTGGCATGGATCCATCATTACTATGGACTAAGGAAAACTGAAAGAAAGAAAATTAACCTGAGTGTTGTTCCAGCCTGGACAATAAAAAGTAGTAAATTCTGTGTTGCCCAAATTGAAAAATAAATTAGTTTTGTTTATACCTATGTATACCATAGATTGTGCCTTGTTTTTTGTAAGCTAACATTATCATACTTTGTGCCTTTCATACTTCATCTGCGTTCACAATATTTCCAGTTTCTGCTAGTGCTGTGTGAGGATGCACATAGACTGTATACATCCTTACCAGGATGCCAGATGAATGAATAGAAAGAATCCATCATATAAAACTAAACTTTTCCATATTAGTGACCCTGCCTCACAGTAACACGTAGATGAGAAAATTATAGTTCTTCCTCCAGGACAGTGAAAACCATAATCAACAGATTCACCACCATGGTGACAGCAGCTCTCCCCCAGATCCCCAGCAGGCAAGCACTCAAAGTTAGATGTCAAAGACAACTTTCTGCTACTGACATGCTCCGTCTAGTATGGTGCAGCTCACAGATGTTGTCCTCCCACTTAATGACTTAATGAAGCTACAGACTACGGGACTAAACTGAACTTTTGCATTTACTCATGTCAGAAAATAAAAGGCCTTATAGTACTTTGTACTTCTTACAAATTACACCAAGCTAACACGCTTTCTGGCACTTGTGACACTTGAAACCATGCTGACTGGACAGAAAACCTGATGAGCAAGTTCTCTGGCAAACAGCATCCTAACATAGTTATCTCCTTAAAAACAGAACATTCCACTGCAGCTACATGAAAAGATTTAAGCTAAAAGAAAAATAAACATCTACCAAGTAAGGTTCCCAATTCCTGTAAAAAACCCTCTCTAAAAATCTGGGTCCATTTACACTATCTGGGTTACAAAGTTATCCCTTCCCACCCACATTCCACTCATTAGATGCTAACTGCTTATTCATCCTAAAAAAATAAATAACTTCAGTCTGCTCAGCATTAATTGACACAAAAGAAAAGCTTAAAATAATTGCTGTAATCTTAGGTTTCAATCTTGCAAAAAGTAAGTGCATGAGTAATTCTGCATCCAGGAGTTATGCCCATTGACTTCAGTATATGCAGAGTCAACGTGTTTCACCTACATGCACCTTACATACACCCAAGAAGATTTTACAGATACACAGTAACCAGCATTGGCTTAGAGGTACTCAAATTGTGCAAAAAAAAAAAGTCATGGGGGAAAAAAATAAAATCTGTATTTACAGTTCTAAAAGTTACAACTTCTACACAGAAACAGTCTTGGAACCAGTAAGAGAAAAGCATGGTTAGAAAACGGGGAATCATAATTCATTAAAAGTGACACACTAATAAAATAGAATTATGAGCAACTTCTTGGCTAAACTTGGGTCAGTGATGAAAGATGGGAATGGCTGTAGAAATCTGTGAGTTTAAAAACAAATTGCAGAGGAAAACAGTGTTGAAAAAAGTGGAAGTAATGGTGGAAAGCAGACGAATACATAAATCACATTAATGCTGATTGACTTTCATCAAATATAGCATTCTATTTGAGGAGACTGCTCGTAATGAGATATAGATTCCTTTTCCCCACTTATGTGGCTTCATATTCGTCACCATACACACGCTTCTGTGGATCAAAACAACTCACAAAACATGCAAAAAGAAGATTCAGTGGGACTTCGATACTACCATTTTAGCACCAGGTTTTTGTAAACTGGTTTACAAGTTTTATTTTATAGAAATGAAAGTATGACTACAAGAGCTGTTGTTCTACAGGGTCAAGGCAGTCACACAGGAGAGTGGCAAGGACACTAGAAATCTTTGTTATTATATACAAAGTATAGCAAATCATAATAACCTATAATTGGATTCATTTGTCAGTTGCTGAGTGACACAAGTTTAGCAAATCACTGGTGTACTAGTTTTGGCTAGTTTTGTACTAGTTAATTTCCTTCCCAGTAGCTCACACAGTGCTATGTTTTGGATTTGTGACCAAAACAGCATTGATAACACAGGGACATTTCAGCTGTCGCTCCTCAGTACTTGCAGAGCGTCAAGGCCTTTTCTGTTTCTCACGCTGCCCTCGAGCAAGCAGTCTGGGGGTGCACAAGAAGCTGGGTGGGGACACAGTGGGACAGCTGACCCCAGCTGACCAAGGGGATGTCCCATACCATATGACATCATGCTCAGCAAATAAAGGTAATGGAAAGAAGAAAGAAAAGAAAGGCGTTTAGTATTCCCAAGTAACCATTACACCTGGTGAAGCCCTGCTTTACTGGAAATGGCTAAACATCTTCCTGCCCGTGGGAAGGACTGAATTAATTCCTTATTTTGCTTTGGCTGCACACACAGCTTCTGCTTTACCTATTAAGCTGTCTATTTCAACTCTCAAGTTTTCACCGTCCTGCTTGTCTCCCCCATCCCACCAGGAAGGAGCGAGCAAGTGGCTATGTGAGGCTTAGCTGCCTGCCAGGGTTACCCCAAAACGACTGGTCACTACTGTCCTCTTCAGTGGAGACATCGTGACTGATAGTTCTGTCTCTCCTCTTGAAGTGAGGTGCTATCATCTTCTATAGCATGAATACTATGTTACCTATGCTTTAATCCTCATCAGCCTGTTCATGCACATGGTGAATGCATGAGAGGCCTGATCAGAATATATATTTCTGATAAAACAGTGATATCATCATAGCTCCCTGCCACCCCATTGTGTTTTCATATCAAAGCTTTCATATCCATAGCAATTTAATTTTCCTAAGCTAATAATAACAACTTATACATCCTATATATCAGCAAAAAGATGCTCAGAGCTGCAGCTATCAGCAAAAACATGAGTGGAAAAACGTATGCTGCACAAGGGTGGGAGCCTCTCACAAGGAGGAGGAAGCCTGTGCTCAAGTACAGGCCTGTGCTAGTCTGAGTGGGTGTATGACACGGTTCAGACAGTGTTATAGCTGCTGCAGTGTTTCTAGCTAGGGTATCCAGCAAGGGAAATGAGAGGTGGATAGCACCAGTGAACTGGCATCACATAGTTCACTTCTGCTCTCACTGTCAATGTAGGGCATCTTTTTGATGTAGATGACAGTATCCCTTCCTGCCTCATTTATACTCTTTCAACTGCTCCCATTCCCCTCCGGAATTTCTGGTGCAACAGTCTAATCTCACTGAGCTGAACTGAAATGTAGACTATACTCCCTTCTTAGGGAGTAGGAACAAGGTACAATTTCACTTTCATTTTGTGCTCTACTCAGAGCTCAAGTTGTAACACAAAATTCAGCAGGATACCTATATAAGTATCAAAAGAACCAGGTAAGCACTGAAGAGAGGCTTGACATCACTCTTGCTTCTCAAGAAGGACAGCTGAATCAGCACTGAAGTCAAAGTGAAATATCACTGGCTTGTAAATTATTACAGCCCTCAAAGCAGCATAGAAAAGACAACAATCATGACTGTTTCTGAATTAATGCTTCCTGAATAACTCCTGTAGTACAGGCAATTTGCTCAAGGTTTTGCTCTAACAAAAACAAAAAAATACAAATAAAACCCACCTCACCAAAAAATGTGTTTCTTTGCACTACTGAAAAATCAAAGTTATTAGAAACACAAATTACATTAGCATATGAATACTACGGTCAATCCCTTGTACAACAAAGCTATTAGTCATAGAAGTTTAAGCTGACTTCATAAGCTTTAGGTCAAAGATTTCCATCCATTTCCACAAGCTCTTAGTCTGAACCTAAGATCTTATTAGTTTTGCAGCTTCTACTCATCCCTTCTCTTTAACCACAATAACGAGGAAAACATGAAAAAGATTCACCATTTATTTTACAGAGAAAATTAGCCTTTTCTTTAGGGCAAACTGATAAAGCATCTCCATCAGCCTATTTTCACAGGTGAACCGTTGCCTGTTCATAACTGGTAAATCCTCTTCAGTTGAGAGCCAGCACATTATCTCTGTGTAGACCCAACTGTCACCCTTTGTCCCCTTGCTCTGAGAGCAGGTTGGTTCATGTCAGAGAGATCGGTGCATGGGTCAAGGTGCTAATAAATGAGGAAGGATATACAAATCTCATTGCTTGGAACTTACTGTTTAAATTTAAAGCATGAGACTCTGAATCCAGAAGAAAATATCAGTCTCTGATAATAGCTAATGTAATTACATTTTTCTTTAAGCTTTTGATTTGGGTTATTAAGGGAAATTTCACTTCCTTCTCCCTCTCCTATATAGAAGAAAACAGAACTTAAGTAGATCAAACTGTTTATCGTATAAATTACCACCTTTCCCAATAGCTTCAACAGCATCTTTTAGCTGATCAGGGCCCAGACTAATATCCAGACAAAATCTATTCTCTGTCCTCCAATACTAGAACAAAAAGACATTTCACAAACAGCAAGATTTATTTTTAAGTAGACATTCATCAAAAATGCATCCTCACTACCTTGGCCTTGAAAACACTGTATGTTCCAATTTCCTACAGGCTGCTGAATGTTCTGCAGTGTCAGTCACACCACATTATGGTATTTTATATAGCAGGGCAGCAGGAACTGCCACGTTCAGAGATACCTGATATTTTGCCAAATCATTTGGCGCATCTTACATTCTTGTCAATTTGAATTACTTGTAGATCATTTCAAAAGAGAGACATAATTATTGGCAACTATTCAGAAAATGGCAGATTGTCTACTGAGTGCTTTGCTGGCCTTCTCATGTGTCTATAAACTGCAAGATAGACAGATTTCCCTAAAAGAGTATAACTGTATGTCAGATTAATGTGTGTGCAATTCTAGCTTATATTTACTATCTTGGGGAAATGCTCTGCAATTCTTCTTCACAGTGAAGAGTATTTCAGTCTACAGTTTCCCTAAAGGCAGCTCATACTCAGTGTTATTAGGAATAGCAGCTTTTGACCCTGAGGCTGTGATTATATAATACTTGTTAATTGATTCAAGTATTAATCCAACACCATCTACTTTCTGGAGCAAGCATATATCTTTCATTCTTTCAAACAACTAATTCTTACAGTAATTCTATACCAACTACAGTAATTCAAGCATTCTTTACATAGAATTCTAGATGAACTTCCCTTTTATGATTACGCACATCTTTTTTTTGCATCTCCTTAACACATTGCATGTAGGAGCACAACAGGTAAACAGTGACAAATTGATGATTAGTTATACAAACAAGAACATTCTTGAAAAGGCCATAGGCAGCGAGAAGAAAACAAAAATCAAAATATATGTATCACAACATTGGTCAACACAGACTATTTTAGGGGATAACAGATCACTGTGGAAAATACTGCTGCAAAACAAAGCAGAGCACTTCTACATAGAAAAACCTTGCAGTGGGAAACTGTACAGGGAATTGTCAACTGACTACAGTTCAGCAACAACGAAGCACATGAAATTAGATTAGAAGAGCATTAATTTTCCAGTAAAAGAATACAAGGTCTTCACCTAGTTGCAAAACAATTTCCTATACACAGAGAAAAGCCTGCAAAGCTGTTCAAAAGTAAATAGACTAGATAATAAAGATTTGTAGTGAGTTCACACTGAAAAAAAACATGGGCCAACAAGATAGACCAAGAACTGAAGTCTGATGGATCTGACAGACTATGCATTTGGGGAATAATCAGAAAGCTTACAGATGCCTGCAGACTCACCCAAGGGTAGCCAGGGAGATCCTAGATTGAAATGTCAACACACTAGAGCCCATATAATATAAGCCTCTAAGTATAGGAGACTTGACATTTTCAGTTTCCTTTGCATAACTGCTTTCATCAACTATGGTTTCCTAATTTAAAAGCCCTGATTTCAGTAAATCACAATAATTAAAAACCAGGCACAATAGACAATCTATATAGTTAGCAAGGCAAAATTGCAGAATTTCTCCAAATAAAGGCCAAATCCAAAGATCTTCTGAAATTAAGAGTATCTGCATCCTGCAAGACTATAAAAAGAAGTGTTTGTGGTGTTTGACTGATCACAGCAACAAAAGCTGGTCATTCAGTGTATGTTTGTAGACATACTAGGAAGACTTAGGCTGTAAATTTAATTCCCACCTTGCAGGAGGTGTGGTAAATAGCTCCTCTCAGCCAGAGAATGACAGCAGTTTGAGACTACACAAGCGTCTTTCCCCATGGTCTCCCGAACAGTAAAAAAACTATTTAAAATGAATATATTTTAGATTGTGCGGGGGATAAAATAATCCTAGCTGTTGCAAGGCAGCTAGAAAGTTACCCAAAATTAAATCTAATTTTTACTTTGATTTTACTAGCCCCAGAGCCAAAGGTAAGAAGTTTGAAAGCAAAACCTACATGGTCTCATGGACTGCTAAGAAGGCATTTTGCTGTCAAATACAGGTGGCCTGTAATTTCAATGTTCCATTTTGAGGGGAAAAAAAAAAGAACATTTTATTTTTTCTTAGAATGTAAAGATAAAGTCAAATTTGCTAATTAGGTACCTTTTTTAATTTTAAGAGACTCAAATTTCATTAGAGTCCTATTTCCAGCACAATACTGTTTCAGAGCAGCCTTGAGTTAGTTCTCTTGCACATTTAATGTATTGTCTTTGACCTGCATAATTCCTTTTTGTTAAGAAAGTTAAGCGAGAAACAGTAAGATACATAAGAGACTACCAAAACTGGGATTAATCTGAACAAAGTTGCTGCCTTTCTTTGGTTGTGAAATGAGATCCCAACTTGGGGAGGTGGGGGGTACACTCACAGAATCACAGAATATTAGGGATTGGAAGGGACCTCGAAAGATCATCCAGTCCAATCCCCCTGATGGAGCAGGAACACCCAGATCAGATCGCACAAGAACTCATCTAGGTGGGCTTTGAATGTCTCCAGAGAAGGAGACTCCACCACCTCTCTAGGCAACCTGTTCCAGTGCTCTGTCACCCTCACTGGAAATAAGTTTTTTCTCATATTCAAGTGGAACCTCCTATGTTCCAGCTTGAACCCATTGCCCCTTGTCCTATCACTGGATGTCACAGAGAAGAGCCTGGCTCCATCCTCCTGACACTCACCCTTCACATATTTATAAACATTCATTAGGTCACCCCTCAGTCTCCTCTTTTCCAAGCTAAAGAGACCCAGCTCCCTCAGCCTTTCCTCATAAGGGAGATGCTCCATTCCCTTCATCATCTTTGTGGCTCTGCGCTGGACTCTCTCCAGCAGTTCCCTGTCCTTCTTGAACTGAGGGGCCCAGAACTGGACACAATATTCCAGATGCGGTCTCACCAGGGCAGAGTAGAGGGGGAGGAGAACCTCTCTTGACCTACTGACCACCCCCCTTCTGATACACCCCAGGATGCCATTGGCCTTCTTGGCCACGAGGGCACAGTGCTGGCTCATGGTCATCCTGCTGGCCACCAGGACCCCCAGGTCCCTCTCCCCTACACTACTCTCCAACAGGTCAGTACCCAACTTATACTGGAACCTGGTGTTGTTCTTGCCCAGATGCAAGACTCTACACTTGCTCTTGTTAAATTGCATGAAATTTTTCCCCACCCAAATCTCCAGCCTGTCTAGGTCTCGCTGGATGGAAGCACAGCCCTCTGGCATGTCAGCGACTCTTCCCAGTTTCATCATCATTCATGAGGAGGCAGCAGAAGATGGGTTATAGCACAACCAATTCCCTACATTTTTAATTTTCATTCTTTAATAAGAATGAATACCCTGGATTTCAAAACTATTTTGTCTGGATACACTCGATAAAATAATACTTACCTTCACAAACTGATCAATGTTCTTTTTTGATTCTCTTCTCCAAAGAGACAGCAATTCCGATCTTTCTCGAACATAAACATTTCAGAATGACTCATGTTTTGACAAGCTGTCACATAAATGGGACTCAACATCACAAGAGTATTTATCAAAGCATAAAAATACACTGCATAACACAAACCTTATAAGCAAAGAGTTTAATTTTTTATAATTAAATCCCTCATTAAAAGAATTACATTTTGTAAATTTTCAGTACAAATGTTTGCTTAGGATGTGGTGAAAATGGGGTGAAAATATTTTGATATCGCATGGTAAATTTAACAATGGAAAGTGTCTAAAATGGACTTAAACTCATTTTATTTGTAATTGCACTTCTTTTCTTTCAATCACCTTCTTTTCCCCAAATGAAGTTCCTTATAAGCAAATAATCTCTTTTCTTCAGTGACTATAAAATAGTCTGTGTAGTAAATGTAAATAAGAGTAGACACATGAATATGTCACCAGTATTTCTTTAATAACTTTTCCTGTTATATAGAACCTTCAGATACTTTCAGATATTTCACCCCTATGGTTCTAGAATATGTTCTATCTCACTTTGTGGTTCTAGATCACTTGTTTGTTCTAGACCACATTCAGGATCACTTTATTGTTCTAGACTACATTCTGCCACACTTGGTTCTAGATCACTTCTCATCACAGCTTGTCAGTTCTGATTGAGGTTCCAGGTCACTTGCTGGTTCCAGGGAGGAATAACAGTTTAGTTCACATTAACAAGTTCAGGACCAGTTCTTGGTTCGAGGGCACGTCCTACCCCAAGTGATGGTTCTAGACTACATTATAGCTCACTTGTTGGTTCTAGATCACGTTCTTGTGGCACAGAAGGCCAGATCCTGGGCTGCATCAAGAGAAGCATGACCAGCAGGTCAAGGGAGGTGATTCTGCCCCTCTACTCTTCTCTCATGAGACCCCACCTGAAGTACTGCATCAAGGCCTGGGCCCCCCAATGCAAGAAGGACATAGAGCTGTTAGAGCAGGTCCAGAGAAGGGCCACAAAGATGGTCAGAGGGCTGGAACACCTCCCCTGTGAGGACAGGCTGAGAGAGCTGGGGTTGCTCAGCCTGGAGAAGAGAAGGCTCCAGGGAGACCTTAGAGCAGCCTACTAGTGCCTAAAGGGGGCTTACAGGAAAGCTGGGGAGGGACTTTTTACAAGGGCATGTAGCAACAGGATGAGGGGTAATGGACTTAAACTGGAATACATTAGATATTAGGAAGAAATTCTTTACTGTGAGGATGGTGAGGCACTGGCACAGGCTGCCCAGAGAAGCTGTGGATGCCCCATCCCTGGAGGTGTTCAAGGCCAAGCTGGATGAGGCTTTGAGCAACCTGGGCTAGTGGAGGGTGTCCCTGACCACAGCGGGGGGGTTGGAACTAGATGATCTTTAAGGTCGCTTCCAAACCAAACCATTCTATGATTCTATGATCACTATTTTAATTAACAACTTCTATGTGAATGTAAGGCACCACTTGTTCGTATAGTTTACTTCGGCTACAAGAATTTTTTTCCTTTTTTTAATTTTTAAATAACAATAAAAATTTAAGTTAGTGATCATCTTTGTTCCATCCTAGTACTTATTTCAATAGGGCACTTTTTGTGCTTAAAGTTTAAAACACATTTTAGCACTTCACAGAATTAAGGAAGAACATATAAACCAGGAGCCATCCTGTAATACATGGTCAGACAGACACAGGCAGCATCCCTGCAGTCCATTCAAAGAGGTTCAGTAAGAATCCCTACGGAATATTAAGTAACAATAAACCCTCTTCTTACAAAATGCACAGAGGACTTTGCAGTGCTATGGCAAAAGAAGTCCAGATAAAAACATTTTTTTGCTAAAGTCCTGTGTGAACAGACCCTGCACTCTCTCAAGTGATCTGGGTTGCACAGAACTGATAACATGGTTCTGAAAGAGATGCTGTGCTGTGGAGTTAAGAAGACAATGCTGCAATACACCCCTCACCCCCATTTCTTCCTTCCCCCCCTCCCGCCCCTGTATGGAGAGAAGCAGATGGCCTCAGCATGTTTTCATGCTTGGTCAGGTGTTATTAATCTACGACCAAAAGAGCAGGTGGCTGTCATAAATTGCAATAATTTTTCACAAATCATTCAGCCCTCCAAAGTACCCAAATATGCTTTTATTATGTCTTCAAAAAAAATGGAAAAGAAATGAACATGAGGAAGAGATTGCAACCAAGTGCTATTTAAAGTAATTGCTAAGTTTAGACAGTGGTGCACAGTGAAAGGATAAACTGGAAACACTACATCCAGCAGCTTCCTGTGTCTCAGTCCTTTTCCTATTAAAAATTATATGAAGCACATATTCTTGAAGTAACCAAGCTCTCCTTCCAAGGCAAATGCAATTCAGGAATAACTTAAAAATGCACTTCAGTGATGCTGAACTGGAAAAATTTCAAGGCTAGCATTCTGCTGCCACTGAGCTTTACCTTTTATTTTTTGCACCAAGAGACTGACTAGAGGCCCCACTTGAGATCAATGATATTGCCCATTCAGAGCACATTAGCACAAAAGTAGCAAGAGACAGGCCTGCCTTGGAGGACATCACCATCAACATAGAGAAGAGACACAGAGAGAAGTGCCGAAAATGTTTCTCGTCTACATAACAGTGAAGACAGCAAATCCCAAAGGTCAAATTTTGAAGAGCTCAGCTCCCACTTGAGTGTCCACATTTGCACAAGGGCACCATTTTCAGCAGCCCATAACAGTGTACCCTGTGCACGTCCACACTGAAATAAGGAAGCCAAGTTGCAAAGTGAATCCCTGCTTCCCATGGTCCTGCCCAGTCCTCTGACTAAAAAACTGGCTCATACCACCACAAAAGACTTACCACAAAGCCAGCCCTGCCACAGTGATGATTTTACAGAAGCATGCATCCTGTGTGAAGTGAAGAAGAGTAAATGAAAGTGGTATTGTAGAAGGTGGTACCTTACTGCTGAACTACTATCTTAAGTATGCTTGAATACAATTAATATACTGAAATTGTCCTTCAAGTTATTGGAATTTTATCTGCGTGGAAAAAGCAGCTATGCTATTTACACAAATGATTAAATGTTTTATTGACATTCCTTGACTAATATCACTGGAACTTTTTTTAATTAAATACATTTTGCATTTTGTAGCATTAAAAGGAGGAATATAGAATGAAAATTTTTGCTTCTAAAACTGAACCTAGAATAGTGCTTGTTCAGCATGTTAATGACAAACATGAACATTTAAAAAAATATTTTTTAAGAAAAACCACAAACATAAACCACATATCCTCTTAACAGCAGGTTCCTCTGAAGAATTACCATGGTAAACTGTAACCCAAGCTCCAATTACCATGTTCTCTGAAAGAATGCATCACACAAAACCTCATGTAGACAACACCACAGATGGCAGGTTATTGTCTAGTAAGAGAGCCTGTCACATAATAAGCAGGACAATCTTTTACCAGGATAGTATGGAAGAGAACTTACACAATGGGGATTTCACATTAAAGGTCTCCTGGGTTTAAAAAAAAAAGTCACTAGCTTTTATTGTAACAATAAATGTATAAATTTAAAATATTTGCCCTCTTTTCATTAATTAATTAATCTGGTTACACTTTCACTTTGCTCAGCCTCAACAACAGAAATAACTTTACAAGCAGAGCTACACAAGAAAAAAATCATATCTTGAATGAGGATAGAAAGTCAGTTTCAAAGTTTCATGGGTAAAAACTGTCCCAAAAAACCTCAAAATAGTGTCTGCTACAGTGCCCCTGTTCAATATAAACGTTTAGGTTTCATGAATCTACATTTCTAAAAAAACTAATTTTGAAACATTAAAGGCACGCATTATATACAAGAGTATATGATGAAAAGTTTAGAAAAGGCAGTTTCACTCAAGCACAGTGAAAAAAAAGATGTTTCCACAAAAATTCCCAATATCACTATGCTTCTATTTAACTCAGATCCACTGAACCAAACACAACACTGCAATACTGGCTTTCAAAAAAAAAAAAATCATGCTGTTGTTTTTCTACACTCCACACTATTAATATTTCTTTGGAGTTCTGCCTCTCACTTCTACAGTGTTTTTGGAACAGGATGGTTTAAATAAGTGAATAAATTAAAAAAGGAGCTAAATCTACCCTGTATTTAAATCTATACAATGTCATTGGACCTACTGACTCTGTCTTCCTATGGATGGGAAACTATGTAAAATTATCCATCGCAATCCATGCATATTTAAGCAAAAGTATCTTTGCATTACAGAGCCTTTTGGACTAACACAATCTTCCTCCCAGAAAGGACACAAGTGGTTGCTTTTTTCTTCACTCTTGTTCACCAAACTGCTCTGCTCAAAAAATGGTAAGAACTGAGAAGACAGCACTGAGAGAACTGACTAAGCTGATACCACCACTATTGAGAAATAATTCCTGCATGTGTACCTTCAGTGTTAGTGTCCCAAGAAAGATTGTGTTAGTAAAATTGCTGGCTACCTACTAAAATAGAGAACACATCCACAGATGGACATTGTCTGCTAATAAATATAAAGCAGCAGTGATGTTTGAAGGTAAAGGAGTTGTGTTATTTCATTTACAAGCCAGCTGCAATCTGATGATTTTTTTGTTCTTAAACCAAAGGCATTTTTTTTGACAGGGGACAGTTTAAAAAAAAATAGAACAACCTCACTATGTTTAATTGTAATGACTGTTTCTGTCAGTAAGGTCATTCGTTAACTGCAGCACCACAATAATTGCCTCTGTTGTTTATTGCGTGGGTTGCCCAAGACTGCATATTCTATCACAGCATTGTTGAATAGCAGAAATTAGACAAAGGTTCAGGCAAACGATGTTGTCATTTAACCACCACAAATGTGCTTTTTATCTGCTCGCAATAACAGACTTATCGCAGTAGGCATTTTCTAGATGGAGACTAGTGGCTTTAATTTTATGTATAATCATTAAAATATAATTGGTGTGAACTTTCCTTGGAGCAGACAAGATGTCTAATACGGTAGTAATTACTGCTTAAAACTTACATTATCCCAGGCTATTTTAAATGTAAAAGAAGAAGTAATGTTATGACAGTCACAATCTTAAAAGTATACAGAAAGTCACAAGATATGGTCATTGGAGAGGAATGAAATCAGCACAGAAAGATGGTCATTGGAGAGGAGCAAAATCCCATGCAAATCATTCTGAATAGGTAGTGTTGAGGAATCGAGGATGGTTCTTCCTGCAATGCACAGGTCTGAAAAGCTTGATAATATTAACCTCAACATTTAAAGCAGTACTGTCACATTGATACAGTGCTGCCTGTGAGCAAATAACCCTGACAGACCCTATCTGGTACAGTCCATGACACAGGCAATCTGTGAATAAATGTAAGTTGACTACCTTCTTTCCTCAAAAAGTGAGTTCAGAATATTGCATACGAAAGTACTCGAGAAGTCATGCTGATGTATTGAGGCAGACACGTTTCACAGTTCTGAGTTTCTTGGACTGTTTACCAAAAGAGATTAGCTTGTATGTTAAAAAAACAAAAGTTTATCTTTCCACAATGTCCTTTGAATTGCAGAATTTAACACACAAAAGCACAGTTTCTACTTAATACTCAAGTCCTTCTGATTCTTGATTAACAGTACTACGTAGACTAAATGGCCAAGAGTTTACAGAAATTCTTTACATAAATATGTTATGAACAGATATGATCCAGGAGACAACCAGCAATATCAGAGCACCAAACAGTCTTAGGTAATATGCATAATTCCAGAATGAGGTGCCATTACTAAAATGTACAATTTGCAGGCAGACACTTTTGCTGTGAATAGCTTAAACAAGGCTTTAGATCGATGCAAGGATCCAAAGCTGCACGAAGAGATGGGTTTCCTATTACCCAAGCAGTAAGTAATATAGAAAGAAATTTAATTTTTCTTTAAAGAAAAAATCAGGTTGGGAATTTATTTTTCTCAAGCTTTCACCTCTCATTGCTGCTGTGGCCCTAGACTGTGGCAACAATCAAAACCTGTTTGCAAAAGTATCACACTATTTCTCTTTGCAAATGACTTCAGCTACCCCATTCTCTAAAGATGGGCATTTTTACCATCCTTTTAACACATACTTTTCATATAAAAACTGTTAAAAGGCCTCAGCGCTGTTAATGTAACCCTCCCTTTATCTGACACCAATGATTTTTACCAGGTCACTGGTTTAATGCCTTTAAGCCCTTGATAAATTAATCATCAGTGCGGTCAAATGATTTTGTCAACTTCCTAACAGTGTCTGCAGTTTTGAATAACTGGCTCCCAATGGAAGATCTGCAATGAAATCCCTTTAGCAATTTAAAAAAAAAAACAAAACCTCCTCCCATGCACAAGAGTTAAAGAATTGCAAGGAGCATGCTACTGTCATTATGATGCCATATCCCACACTTACAGATGACAAGGCTTGAAGGGGGGAGGGTGTAATTACATCAGGGCAAGCGAGGCATTTTTGCCTTTTAGGAATACATTGGGAGTTAAACACCTTCCACAGTCTGCCTCTCCAAATCCAGCAAAGCATTTCAACTCATCCTTGATGATCTCAACTAGCTACAGGCATTTTTAACTTTAGGTACTGTTTAAATGCTTGCTGCATCAAGCTACAGCACTACTTTTTGGGTTAAAAGGCAAAAGCATACAGTATTCACACATGTAAACACACAAGCAGTAATTTAACATTATATACCTTTGTCCATTTAACACCCATTAATAAAAAGAGGTGGCATTATGTAACAGAATTTCAGTCTCCCTTCTAGAAATCAAATTCCTTCCTTGAAGAATTAGCACACTTAATCCTATTACAAAAGCTGTCCATGTGGGCCTAAAATTGCTGCTAAAACAGTGCTTAAATGAAGCACATTTATATTATTGATGGTTCTCCTGACCTGTGAAGAACTTTCGGAGTGAAGGACAATTCCAATTACTAAACCATTCAGCACTCTAATAGGGTCTGCCTTCCTCTGAAGAGTACTATAGGATTTTGGGAGCCAGCCCTAAATGATGCCTGCAAAATATATCAGTGTATGTGACATATAGAGCACACACTGATCTGAAAGCACATCTGTTTGGGGCAGAAATCACAATCAGAGTGGCAGATTTCCAGTCATTGACAATGCTGCATCTCCCTGAAGAAAGGGTGTAAGCAGGGTAGCTGAGTGACCTTGACACACTGAGCTAGACACAAGTCAGCATTGCAAGACTTGCACTCCAGGGAAGTTGTGATGTTATTAAAGCAAGACAACAGGAGAAATATTGCCAGAGACACTGCTACTACAGTAAGGATCTGTGAGAGAGGGAAAACTGAAAGAAACAGGATAAGCAGTTTGGAAAGGGGATCATGACAGGGGATGGGTTACCAGCAGGGCAAAGGAGAAGAACAATGTGGATATATAAAAATCTCCTTTATAAAGACAATGACTACATGTTCTGTATTTTCACTAAATTCTTGAAAGTCCAGGCACAACACAGTTAAGGTATCAAGGAACTGTACACAGACAACAACATATCCTGTGTATCACAGTTGTGCCGAACAAAGGATGAAGTACTTTTTCCTTATAGCAGCTACAAATCACTGAAGGTAGAACTGTCACTAAACTACAGAATTCAAGATCAAGAGTGAAGAAGGAGCACAACAAAGATGAGGACCACTTTAAGAGCTGTATTAACTGCAGTATCCAGAGAGCTAAATAAGAGAGAAAAATTCATTATCACATGTGAATAACAAGATTCATGAAAATAATACTGCATTCTGCTATAACCTTCACATCAGATTCTGAACAGAAAGAAACTGTATTTATTCCCCGAGATAGAATGTGATGTCTGAAGTTTTATGTAAGCATCTAAGGCACTTCATCCAATGCATATTCCTAACTTTTTCCCCTTCACTCATTGCTAGTTTTCTGTTAGTTTGAAAAGGTGGTAGAGTTACAGCATGATCTCTCTTTCAATCAAAATACTGGAGCATGTTTAAAATCACAATTGCCCGTTCCTGTACCAACAAGCTTCCAAAACAAATAGAAAACTAAAAGTATTCTCAAATATCAAGGGCAAATAATGAGTTTTCTATTCAGGATGTCTATGTTGAAACCTCAAAATTAGAGAAGGAAAAGGAATCGGGGGAAGGGAGGGACAAGTCACGTTGCTTTGACTTGCCTTAGAAGAGCTGTCATCCCCATTCTTTGTTGGAAACATGACCAGTACAGTACTTATCACCAAGCTAAACAGAACATGTTTGGTTCACAGATTTGTAACTTCAGCATTCAGATTCTGGTTGGCAATTCCTAGCAATTTGTAGCTGCTGTTGCCAGCAAGAGCTAACAATCACCAGGAGTCAGATTCCAGCTAAGGCTGTCAGCACTTCAGTTTTTGGCAAACATTTCACAGGTAGTATTTTGATACCTCTGCGATCGCTTGCAGTTCAGTCAGACTGGAGATCACAGGTTGAAGTACATAATTCTATAGTGCTCTTTACAACAATGACCCTCTCCTAGTCTTTGAAACGAAGACCAGCATTGCTTCTGTATCTTAACAACAGATGTTTCAAAAGCAACATACATTCTGTGTTTAAAGATGGATCGCTTCAACCTCCATACTAGTTTTAACAAAACATAGTCCCTTGCATAATACCTGTCTATAGAGGGTCACCCAGCACATTTGATAAGCACATCAATTCAAGGACAAATGAGGCACAGCTTATCTCTTTCAACTTTAACACTTGGAACAAAATTCTGTCATTTCACTTGTACTCTGAAAAGCTGGAGAAAGTTGTAGACTTGTGGGTTTTGGTGTTGTATTCTTTGCCCAAAGATTTGCAAATCAAACAAGAGAAGATCCCAAGAAAATAGAAGCCAATTCCTTTCTGGGTTAAAATCAATATATCTTTACTAAATTTTAGAATGCAACATTGCTTACACCAATAAATGTCTGGCCCAACATCTGTCACACTGCTCAAAAGACACAATATGTGGAAGAAATGGGTTTTCTATTGGAACATGGAAAAATTCTAGTATACAGCCATCAGATTCAGACATCTTCCATATAAAAAAATGCAGTGGCGCAAGTGTCTGCACCTTGTAGCTATATGCTTGTATTTGTTCAAACTTGGGTTTCAAAACACTATCAACCTCAGTATCCACCTAGTGAGGCTAGATATTTTTCTTTTGTAGAAACCCAAACCATATATTGACAAGAGAATGAGCAGTAATATTTATTTAAACAGCTAGGAGGAAAACAGCAGCTTATCTCTAGACTGTAAATTTCATTTTGAAAGTTTAAATCTTCTGGATGCAAATGCAGCACTATGAAGAAAATCATTTTTCAAAATGCACATAAGTTCAAAACACATACAATTGTTTCATATGCTTTGATATCTTAGAAACTATTGAACTGTGGGAGCCCTGACATGCAAATAAATCCAGCTCCTGTTAGAGTCAACAACAGTTGCAACCGCACACAAACTGAATAAGAGCTATTATATAGTAAAATGCCAGAAAGCATTTTGCTTTCTGTTTTAAAGTTTGCCTCAAGTTTTCCATGCCTTGGCAGGTTGCTTTCACTGGATTTAGTGATTTGTTTTTAAAGCAAAAAATAATTGTAGACTTTGAAATGCACTGTCAGAAAGTGTTTCTAAATTTGGATGCACAAGGCCTCAACAACTATTGCACTGCATCTTACATAGTCATTTAAACCACTGCACAGTAACTATTACTTTAGAGGGAAAACTGTCTTACATTAACATAAGCAGAGCAGAAGATATCTGATCACAGGGTGTAGGGCAATAATGAGACGGTGCATGCTCCAAGCAGAAGCATTGTTTGCTTAAATGCAAGCATTTTCCAAAAGAGTGACTTTTTCTAGCTACTGAGCAAACAACCTCTGGGTGCACATCAAACATGGGATATGCTTCAGCAGACTTGCAGTCCCCACAGAAGGTCTTCACCTTCTTGACCACATTCCTAGTTAAGTTTCAAACTGAATAGTACATAACACCAAATTAATTTCTTCCAAAACCCATGCTTTCTGTTGCAGAGCATCTGTATCTCAGTGTTGAAAATAATAAAACAATCTTTGTGCAAAAAATAAGATATTTTGAAGTCATTTTGAATGAATCTGAGTAGACCCTTCAAATCTACTCCCTTTTATGAGTACAATGTTTAGGTCTGGTCTACATTTGAACATCTGCAACTCAGCAGTGATGTTAATCCAGAATTTTCTCACCAAAAGGGTCACATCACTGTCAGAACCATTGTCAGACTAACACCAATATACCACTAGGCTCACTATCTCACCTATGCAAAGATGAAGAAACATCTGCAGTGGCATTCATATAGGATGGGGACTAGAACAGAAGAAATGTCTTTAACACTAGACACATAGATAAAAGCAACACTTATTCAAACAACTGCACAAGCAGGCTGCTACTTCAGGCTCCTGTTCAGCATGTGACAGGCTCTGCCTACTAAGCTGAAGAGCTGCTCCTGAGCAAACTGATACTGTCCTGCACAACAAGCAGCAAAGGCTCTGGGCAAACCAACCACAGCAGGAAAGAGGGACACTACATGTTAACCTGCTGAAAGTGATGCCCCCTGCTCCCTGTAGTCCCTAAGGCATTCAGCCTGTTTGGCAGGCACCATCTCCAATAGGGCTTGCAGTGTCAGAGTAATGTTCAAGTTACTGGACTGAACACAATACATTTGCTTTTTTTTAGCTATAGTTTCTGTTCACTAGGAAGTCCTTTTGCAGCCCATTTGTGAACAGGATATTGTGTCATTTGGCAGAGGACGTTATGTCCTACCACACTGCAAAAAGTTGGTAAACTATCATCATATCTGTCAATTCAAACCACGTTCTAGCTCATGCAGTATTCAAGCTGTTCAGATCCACACTGCTACTCTGAATAGCTGAGTTCACAGACCTCCAGTCTTAGACTGTGTGTTAGATTTCTTGATCAAAAGGGTTTCTGTAGAACATAGTACAAATACAAATGAAATTAAAATTAAGAAATATCCTAAAAAGGGCTCATCCTAAATCTAGCTCTGCCTCCCTCCTCAGCTGCAGTCTTCAACTCTCAGATTCTTGTGGCCTTTCTCACCAAATTCACATTACCTACTGCAAGCTTCTCACAGGTCCCCTGCCTGACTTCACCCCAGAGGAACTGCATTAACATAATGAACTCTGGCCCCAAGAATGTTCCCACTGGACCATGTTTTGTACAGGAATTTACCCCATTGCCATAGCAGCTGGAAATTTCAGCTCAGAAAATGAAACAGATTTTCAAGAAAGTAAAATAATGTGTAATTAACCTTTATAACAGCTTATCAAGATATGTGGCAGGCTTCCAACACTCACTAGGTCTTCAAATCAAAACCTGAAAATTAGAGATCAGCAATTGTTTTAGCTACCAGGCATGATGCCGGAGCTATCTACGAAATCTTCCCACGTGATAAATGAGGTCAGGCAACAGGATTCTTCCTAAAATCTATAGACAGAATTATCATTCTGTAATAATAAAGAAGGCTTCATTTATGCCAGCACTGTTTTACAGATTCCTAAGGGAGAAGACTGCCATGTGTGTTTTGGCTGCTCAGAACTCCATGACATTTTTCAACAGAAGGAGAGAGAGAGTTTTGTTGGTATCGTCAGTATTCATTATACAAATTCTGTCCAAGATTGCCTTAAGCAAAAAGCAACAACAACAAAAAAAAAATCTAAGACTAGAGTCTAGACAGATTACTAACAAAACATGCACAGGATACAAAGTACAAAAGGTGTCTTGCTTGCAAACCAGCACCCACAATCGAAATACAACCATAAGGTGCTGGAGTTAACACAAAATAATAAAATTTATTATCTCTCTGGTGATCCCAGCAGTATAATTGCAGCAGAAAATAATTATCTTTTATTCTCTTTTATTTTACCTGGCAAAGTCATACAGTTTTACTCAATAGTAGTTCTAACTTTTTTGATCACGGAGTTACAGCCAAACTATGTTTTAAACAGTTTTACCTGGTACAAACAGTAATTTAATGTAACCTAATTCAACATACTATATGTTTTAAAATTAGAGACATGCATTTGGAAACAAAATCCAGACTAGAAACACCACATGTATACATGACCAGGTAACAAAGCAGTTAGATATACTAACATTTTGACATGATGTCCAAACAAAGAAAAGTACTGCTCTCACTTGAAACTAACAAAAAAAGGCATCTTGTTTTCACTCAGGTACATTCATGTTACGCCAAAATGTAAGGAAAGTGAAGCTTATTAAAGTATTGAGGGGTTAAGTTTAAGTCTGAAAGAATGCCTGAAGAATATGTTGCTCTCCAGAGCATTTTTGTTCTCTTAGAGATGCTTCTGTAACCAAGCTGTAGACTGAAAACACACATGATGAAGCATTCGTGAGCTTAAACCAAAGTACCACTTCGCCATATACTTTTGCATGGTTTTCACTCTGTTGCTTTAGGATTAATTTTTTAGCAAGATCTTAAGCAAAAAAATCAACAAAAAAACCTCAATTTTTAAGGAAAGAATTTCCACACCATTGAGGTACTAAGGCAGCTTGTGCCTAGCCCCGAGGGCCCCATGGCCATGCTCGGGCACTGCCCCCAGGCCTAGCAGGCATCCAGGGGTCTGGTGGCAAGGTGCAGCTTCAGTGCTGCTTCCAGCCACACAATGTGTGTGTTCTGTACACTTAAAAAAAAAAATAAAAAATAAAAAAAAGAGAACTAGCTAAAAAAAAAAAGAGAACTAACTTACACACACTGCCAGCTTCTCCCGTCAGCACTCCCGAAGGAGCCCAGCTCACTGCCCTCCCCGGGGCCCCTCAGCGCTCCCCCTCAGCCATGGCGTGCCACTCAGGCTGTCACAGCAGTGACAAGGAGGACCTAGCTCGGGAGATGAGCCTTCCATCCCAGGCCTCACACCTACTCGTAGCACATGTCCCCTGGGGAGTCAGGCTGCCAGATCGTGCTCTGCTCACCCTGAGACATGTCGCAGGCATCCTGCTTCGGCAGCACCATAACTCGCAGGCTGGTAAGCCGTTTCCACAGCAACGGCCATCTTAAACAACAGCACAGGGAAAGGCAGCGCATGACCCCTGTCCCTGGGGCACACAGCTCTCCGGATGAGACAGACAAGTGTGAAAGGGCTGCCAAACGCCAGTGGGGACACTTCCTCTGACTCTCCCATCCCTCCTTCTCAGGGCCATCCCCTCCTCCTTCCCTCAGCACTTCCCCCACACCAACCTCAGGCTGCAGGCAGCCCTGCCACAGCCAGGCCTAAGTGGGCCCAAAGACACGGAAAGTGGCGATTAACCGTCGATTATCGGCGCCTGAATGCAGACACTGGCCCCCTGATGGCAGCGGTGCCTAATATAGCTGAACTTATCTCCACCATACAGGAGCAATCCCATCAGTTTTTAGCCACAATTGATGTAAAAGATATGTTTTTCATGGTCCCCATACAGGAAAGTGATCAAGACAAGTTCGCCTTCACGTGGCAAGGTATTCAATACACATTTACTCGTCTGCCTCAAGGATATCGGCACTCTCCTACCTTGGCACACCACGCCCTGGCCCAAGTACTCGCAGAAATCACCCCCGAGGAGGGAGTTAAAACCTACCAATACATCGATGATATACTGGTGGGGGGATCCAATATCACCGCAGTGGGACAAACCCAAACAAAAATAATTACTCATCTGGAAGGTTTGGGACTCCAAATTCCAACAGAGAAGGTACAACTCCCCTCCTCTGAGGTAAGATTTCTGGGCATATGGTGGAGGGGAGGAGCAGCATGTATTCCCCCTGAAACTTTAGCCACCTTAGAACAGATAAAGATACCAGGGAATAAAAAAGGATTGTCTTAGACCATTGGTTTTAGCAGCTTTCTGTGTTTTAATGCAATACTCTTTACCACAATATCCATGTGTGTCTGTGCCTGGAAGACAGGGGAAGAGCAACATGGCACCACCACAGCCAGCCTGGGGCCCCGTTCAGCAGGGCGAGGAGAGAGACAGCAGAGCAGGAGCCCAAGGAGGAACACACAGAAGCCGCACAACCAGCAACAAAGATTTACCAAGGGTATGAAAAGCAAGGTTTTAATAAACAGAGTGAGAAAGTGTGCCTATGCTGTGTTTTTCAGAAGCACTCTTAAGAACTGTTGGCTGCAGCGTAGTGCACGTAGCGGTGTGGAGAAAACAAGTGATACCCTTCGGGGACAGGCCAAAACACAAACGAACAGTTAGCCACCTTGTTTTAAAAATAATTGTTCCTGGAGGTGACCGACAACCAAATGGATTCATGAACCACCCAAACTCGTGCTTAACCAAGGACTTGCAGCAATATTCATTTTTCTTTCTCAGCCAGTGAGTTATCAAATTCTGAGAAGTCAAAATTAGTACTGGAGAACTCACCAGCAATCTCCAGAATCATGATGTTTCTTCTAACAGTTTGTTTGTGTTGATAAAACTATGCTGAACTGTTCACTGCCTTTCCAGCTGGGCAGCTGATGACTCAGTTCTTACTGTAAATTTTAAAAGTGATGTGTCTTCAGGGTAAATTTGCCAATCTAGAAACTAGTAAAGTCATTGCACAATTAGCTTGTGAGATTAAGCTGTCACAGACTATAAAGAGAGTTAGTCACCAAAGTATTTAAATACCTATTTTCCTCTGTTGTATTTTTTTAAACGTTTGATGTGCAGGAGGGCCATTTCTTCATTGCCTGCTTCAATTCTGTGTTTATATAAAATAAGCCAGAAACTTGCTATCTGATACAAAGCAAACCTGAAGCCTGAAACAAAACAGGAGTGTTGTGTTCTCCAATAAACCGTCCCATGGGATTGTTGTAAGCTTCATTAGCCATATTCTTGAAGAGGAGGTGGGTTAATTGGAAAACATGCAGCTCATTTCAGCAAGATCAATAGACAAATGCAAGGCAGAATGCAGTTGTCTTTTTTCCCCAACTTAATAATAACTATTCCAGTAAAATTGTCCCCCAAAAAATGTTTCTCTTTACATATAAAAAATTCTATTTTTATATTGCACTTAGATTTGACCTGTCTCATACAACACTACACAATCTGCATACCAATGAAGAAAAGCTCTTTATACGGAGTTTTCCTTATATTTAATAGTTTAATTTCTAAACAGTCACACACCCAATGTTTCCATCCAGTTGAACAACCAACATAAAAGCAAGGCCCCAGAATCACAGACAGAACAGTAACCAGCCAAAATCAGATAGGAATTTGCTGCTGGAAAATTTGAGTCATAAAGGCTCCAGTCTTGCAACTGATCCCACTGTTTCACTTCTGTAAATCATGTATCAACAGTCAGTTTGAAGCATCTCTCCCTCACCTTCCTGCCTTCTAAGCTCAATGTTATTGAAGAGCTGGATGAGACCCTGACCATAGCAAAGCTGTTAAGAATAGAGCAATTTGCTTCAAAGACACTAGAATTTTGCCTCACTTTACATTTAGGCTTATTTGGTTAAAATCCCATGCTATTTATGCTAATAATAGGAATGTTCACCCGTTTACTAGTCAAATACAAGCTTTGAAATTTTACTCTCTTATTTAAGCCTCTTTCCCAATTTAACATCACTCTGATATACAGATTTTCAGTACTGCTGAGTTCTATTAATTGTTGAAGCCTATCACTTGAAGTCACCACATTTCAGTGGGAAGGGAAATTATCCTGTTTCACATTATGTAAAACAATTTTTAACAGCATTTTACTAAAGGTAAAATTATATACATAACTTTAGGCAAAGAACCAGAAGCCTAATGAAACAACAATTTTAGAAAAGTTATATTGCTGTTAACACTGGAAACATGTGCAATGCTGACAGGCTTTCAGATTGCTTTTGAAGAAGAGGAAACTTGGAGTATGTTAAAAACAATATTATTTCTAAGGAGAGGTTCACTGTGAGGAAGTAGCTGATGCAAGAAGGTAAGAGAAAAGGTAAAAAGAACATAGGCCTTTTGGATTTACTGATTATTGGTTTCTCTATACACTCCATAAAATATGCTCACTGGTAGACCCTCTACACTAGTGGAATGAGATCAATCTTCTTTAACATAAAACAGAACTTAATTTAGTCTGTATTTTAAATAGTAATTGACTTTGAGAACATTTGGAAAAATGAACTAAATTTCATTAAAGAAGATAACATCTTTAACCAAGAGGCCACAGAAATGATGGACTGACATGGGCAGTAAGTATGCACACCAGAGATAATGACCACCCTTATAGGAGGCATATTGATTTTCTGCTTCTGTGAAGCCTGACAAATGGTTTGCTACCCCATGCTTTGTTCCCAAATCACTCTCAAGCCAGCTACCATGTTTGTCAGATTTACTTGTTCCCTTTTTTAAAAAAAAAACATAAATCAGATGTTTATCTTTCAAATCTGGTATCATCAGACCTCTAAAAGCCCAGCAGCCGGTTGATACTGTGCTAGCAAGTTCCCCTTCATGTCCATCATAACAGAAGCACTTTCTAAAGATATTGTCAAGCATAATGTGATGATTAGAAATGATTGACTGGCCTTCTGCTATCATAAAATTTACTTGCTCACGATTTATTACTTACACAACCTTATACATATAATAAGGGTAGACAGATCCAGTACAGGATTGACAAAACATCATTCCTATTTGCTGAGCTAGCTTTTTTTGTAAGAACTATCCCACTAATATATAGCTGAAGCATGCTGGCATAACCTCCTGCTTGTCTCTTCAGGTGCTGTGTAGGTGCTTGTTGTATTTAAAGCAGATTACCATCCATGGGAAAAATAATTCATTTGGATCCCGTAGAAATGCACTGAGGTACACAACACACTTGTCAGAGAGATTAGTGTAGACCTTAATAATAAGATTCATCTCCAATCTAGAGTTAAACTCTAGCTCACCCTCAATGTAGGCAAACTAAGAATGCTGCAGCAGCAGCAAACACCTACAATGTTTCCCTGTGCCAACACCAGCAAAAGCTAAAAGCAGCACACAGTCCAGACAAAACCAGTTAGTCCCTAGGGTAACCCCATTAGCTATTTCTGCCAAGGTTTAGGCAACATGTCTAAGCTGCTGTCAGGACTGCTCAGCTAGGTAAAACTGAGGAGAGGAGACAGTGATAAACATACTTACTTATCCCCTAGGTGAACCTCAGATCAGCAGGAGAGGCACACAGGCAGACACCAACTGGTGAACCCCAGAGGAGCTGGGGAGGCCCAGGCCAACATGTTTCCAGGGCTTTCTACCCCTCAGTAATACCTCCAGGGATTTCACCCCAAAACATTAGATACGTACACATACACATCACCTCTCACGTGAGCAAGAGGCAAAATCAGTCTTGCAACTCTATATTCTGATTTATCTAATTTAATAATTCTTAAACAACTAAAGCAACACAGATGTAAGGTAGGATAAACACTCACCCTCCAGACAGCCACTGTTAAAAGAGCCTTATACCTAGTCAGGCGGAATTTAAACCTCCTCACACAAAAAAAAACCCTCTCACAGAAATCAGCTACACAGCTGCCACAATCACTAAGGTGTTAACGCCTCCTCTAGCACAGCTGATTTTGCAAGCAGAAATTACCACCTTCTTCTTCTCCCATCAAAATCTGCAGGACATAAACCAGCCCCTGAATGATAGCTATATTTGAAATGGTCATTATTTCGCAGGTATGAATTCAGGCACCCATAGCATAATTTCATCACTTGGATTTAACTCAAAACATGTCTCAAGCTGTCTGATTAGGTGGTCCCAAAATTTGCTAAGCCACTCTTGGATCAAAAGTCATTTTTGCAGCAAGATGTATTTTAAGTGAATACGTAAATGGGATTAAAGAGAATAAAACATAGCCA
>VZTO01021020.1:0-33839 GCA_013400615.1 Syrrhaptes paradoxus
TTTTTTTTCTCTCCCCATTGCCCTTCCCTTCTCCCATCTGTAATCCTTCCATTCTGGGTGTTTGGTTTGGTGTCAGGACCCCGAGGCACCGGCCCCCACCCCTGCCCAGGATGCTGTGGGTCTCGCTGGCTCTTGCCCAACCCAGAGCATCCCAGGAAATCCCGCTGGCACAAGGGAAGAGCCTCATCACCTCTCCAGAACCCCCAAATACCATCCTTCCCGTGGGCTTTCCATCACCATCAGTAGCATCCTCGCTGCTTACCCACGCAGTTGCCCCAAGCCCAACGGGGTCTTTCCCCCTCCATCCCTGCAGCAGCCGTGGACAGGGGGGCACAGCCCGGCTCGGCGGCTGCTGTGTCTTCAGGGCAAATACATCCTTCAGTGGAAGGAAAAGGATTTGTCTTTCTACATGCAGAGAAGATATGGGGGAAAGAAAAAAAAAAAAAAAAGCTTATTGTATACCAGAATACCTTCCTCTCTCGCCAAAGGTCAAACTTAGATCCAATTTCAGTCAGGAGGGAGACGTCTGTCAGACAAGCACTAATCACTATTTAGCATTCATATTCACCTATTAGAAGCTCCATGCTGTAAACATGTCTATGAATTAACAAGGCATCTGGCCTCTCTTATACAATATGAGCAGCTTGGATCATGAAGTGTCTGCAGAAAATAAAAAGTGCCTTCCATCTGTCTCTCCCAAATATCACTGCTATCACCAAAGCAAACAGACCCGCTCTTCCAAAGCTCCACGCGGCCCCCTCCCCCAGAACGTGTTAGTCAAACAAAAACAAGCATTTCACGGGAAGCGCTTGTCAGATCTGAAACCACTCCGAGGAGTGAGGCGCAAATTAAGAACGGAGGGGAAAAAATTAGCTGGAAAATAACTGGGAAAAAAAAAGCTTCCTAATAACAAAGTCTCCCGTTAGCACTCAGGGATTTTCCCTAGCACTGGCGCTGCCGACACCATCAGGAGGTCAGCGCTGCTCAGCCGGAGGTGCGCAGGCGCACCAGCCACCCTCCCAGTCTCCTTGCTGGGGTGGGATGGGAGAAAACCCCCCTGGCTCTGTGTTTGCAGGTGATGTTGGGATGTTCTGGATGGGACCTTCTGGTCTGTGAGAATTCACACCCGTGCCAAGGGTTGCTGCAGNGCCTGGGAGGGATCCAGGAGAGCTAAAGGCGGGTCATCCCTGCCTATTCCGGATCTGCAGGGAGAAGGGGCGATGCTGGAGGAGCTGTGTGGGTGCAGGACACCAAGGGGTGCTGCTGCCATCGACTGGGAATCGCAGCTACCCGACGCTGCGGGAGGAAGAGCTGGGGCAGCCCCTGCCATGTCCCCGTGGGGATGGGGAATGGGGGGAGGCTGTCACTCGTGGGACAGTGGGACCAGTGCCAGAGCCGGGGCAGGAGACCTCCCATCCCCACAATACCCAGCTGCTGCCCTGGTGTCCGTGCTCCCCCAGCTCCCCACCTTTCCCCCCCTGCTTTCCCAGCCCGCTCCAGATTTCAGCTCCAGTGCTTCCCGGGGAAATCTGGCTGCTGGCAAATGAGGGGCTTTTGGCTGAGCCGAGCTTTTGCCAGGGTCTGGATGGGCGTCAGGGCAAAGGCAGGACCTGGGGCAGGGAGATCATCACTTTTGGTGGCAGCTGCTCACCCAAGAGGCTGCCGGGTCCCCAGGACACCCCTTGTGCCCTGCTAAAGCCGGTGGCCTTAAACCAACTCAGGCTCCTCTGTCTCAAGGGAAGGGAGGGTCTATGCCAAACCCTGGCTTTGTTTTCAGAAGATAAATTTAAATCAAGCGGAAGGAAGAATGAGGTTCATAAATCAGGCAGCCCTGAAAACGAGGCATGAAAAATGAATGAATAGAGCGCGGGTACGAGCGCCGCTGCCCCAACTTGCTCCACCGACAGAGCCCACCCGCCACCGGCAGCCCCCCGCCACACCGGGCAAAGCCAAACCCTCCCTGCGGCACCGAGCTCCCCTCCGCCGCTGGAGACAGACCTGTCGGCTCTCTGATAGCTTTTCTCTTGCTCGGTTTGCATCTGCACAGAAAACACCCTCCCTTGGCTTTAAGCTGAGCTCGGAGGGTGTGAGGGGCTGGGTGGGCTCCAGTCCATGGGCTCAGCGACGCCGGGCTCCACCTCCGCCTTTTCCCATCCCAGGTGTAAATAACCTTTTTTTTAATAAAAGCCAACTCCTTGGATTGACTGAGATGTTAAAGCGTAAAAACAGGTGAGCAGAGGGAAGGAATGGCTTTCTGGAAGTGGTTCTCACATCCCCAACACGTGTGGATGACACAAAGGAGAAAACCAGGTTTCCAGACCTCCCAGCTGCAGACACCAAAGGAGTTGGCTACCTCAGACTAGCCTCTTGCCTTCCTCCCTGGGCAGCCAGCTGCTCCTGTGACAGCGATGCAGAGGAATGTAGCTCCTCCAAACCAGCCTCTGCGAGAGCATCTCTCTGGAACGGGGCTGAAGCAGCCTGGCTGGGTGCACCAAGGCCACCCCGACACCGCGACCTCTGCCACCAGGCTTTGGTGCGTGGAGGCCACACCACACAGACCTGGGTCGGATCGATGGGACACCCTCACAGCTTGGCAGCCTCCAGAATCCGGTCTAAGTGCATCGGTAATCACGTCCACATGTATTTGAGCTTTGCAAAGCAAAAAGGCCCCGGCCAGATGAACCCAATGTGGCTGCAGCTGCTGTGCTGGGACCCAAACATGCAGGTTCTGCAAACACCCATTTGACATGCAAATATTTCAAAGAAATAATTCAACCCCTGGCTTAGGAAGAAACGGTGGGAGAGTGGCTGGTGGCTGGAAGAACAGCTGGTGTTGAGCTGGAGAAGGTTGGAAAGAAGGAGAACGAAGAATGAAGATGGGAAAATTTGGTTTTAGCTTCCTGTGAGGTGATCTGAAGTGGCCCCATCTGGGGAACCTGGTGACTGAAGAAAGGTTTCCCTGAGCATCACCATTCAGAACATCACCAGGATGCTTCTTACATCCTGCCACTGGGGAAAAGCTTTTGAAAAGGTGTTTTCCTTCCCGTAAGGATTTACCTGCCTCTGTTATACCACGTTAACCACTCGCACTGCTGCAAAAACCTGACACAGAAGCTTCACAGCCACCAAAGCCGCACTGCCAGCTCCAGGGCCAGGACATCACCTACGTGGTCCTACAGGACCTGGGGACAGGAGTAGCCTCGGGTGGCTTTTCCCAGCCCCGGGGTGGCAACAAGCCCTGAGGTTGCCCTCCAGCCACACTGCTGCCTGAACCTAGTCCCAGGCCACCAAAATCAACAGGGAATCTGTCACTGGTCTCTGTGGGGACAGGATGGGGCTCTGCACACACAAGGAAATGCTTTGAGCATGAAAGTTAATTTAGAAAGAGCTCATCTCCTTGTGTTCAGAGGCACGGAGCAAGGGAAAAGCACGACGGATTTGGGTATATTTTAGCTGAATTATTGTCCGCTGGGGATTAAGCTAAGACCACAAACATTATTTCACTTTCCAGTGAGGCTGCAGTGATGAATATGGGTTTCAAAGGGGAAAAGCTGTGTGGTTCTTGTTTCTAATCTTGAGTCGTTCCTCCTCCTTTGGAGGTTAAGCGTCAACACCACAGTACTCGGACGCTGAAACAAAGGCTCCCATCCCTTCAGACAGCACACGGGTCAGCAGGGAAATGCAGCAATGCTCAAACCACACGTATCAAAATGCAACAGAATTTTGCACTAGGCTCTGTTTAAAATATTCTGTTTAATTGATTTTTTAAAAAAATCTATTATGCTGCTCTAGGCACAGCTATTGATCTGCTGCGCTGGAGAAGTAATGAAGAAGCCTTCAAATCAATAAGGGCAAAGTATATCTCAAACCCTATCTGCTCCACCAGCACAACAGGGATGGGGCCAGTGAAATTCCCTAGACGGGGCTGGGAGTATGAACAAACCTGTCCCGATGACTGCAAAGATTTATTTCTATTGGCATAAACATAACTAATGAAACCCGACGACTCTCCACGTCCACGAAAGCTGATAATATATCGCGGTGCTCACAACGAAATGAGCAAGAACACATTTGCAAAGGAGGAAAAAAACCAACTCCCTCAACCGTGAGCTGTATTTTCTTCTTGGTGCCCTTGATTCTCCTCCACCCCCTTCCCCCAGCCAGGATAATATTTCTTCTCAGAGCTCTCGTACGGGTTTTAACATGGCTTTTATAAGTCTCCAAGGCTGGAGTTTTAGGTTTTCTTTTATCCCTCGCTGTCAGGATGGAGTAGGTAGGCAGCTAGAATCACAGGCTGATAATACTGTTTGGGGCTAACAGCCTTATCTTATCTTGTTCCTATTATTCATATTACCTTAGAGAAGCCACCTGGGGCCGCACACAAGCAAGATTCAAGGAAGTGACCTCATTAAAGTTCAGACGCCTATTTACTGCCGTCAGAACAGCTGGACTAACACAGCCTCCTTTGAACCTGGCTGGCACCTTCCAGCCGAGGCTTTGACGCGATCCCGTTCGCACATCACAGCACCGCGGAGCCGAGGAGCCGGAGTTCATCAGCACCACCGTGACTTTGCCTCCAAAAAGCCAGGATTACAAAAGGGATTTTCCCAGCTGGACACCGAGGGCAGTTGCAGGCACAGCTGTGGGGTGATGGCTGGGGTGCAGAGCCCAGCAAACCCCACCATGGGCTGCACCCCCAGAGCCCGGCTGCTTTGCTAAAGATCCCCCGCTGACCGAGCAGAGCTGCTCCGAATGCACTCAGCGCTTCATTTCCCAACGACAGCTGACGCTGGGAGAGATCGGCTGGTCCTGCTGTTCTAACCCCCGCAGCCAAAGCAGCACATGGAGCACAGGGGCAGCTCTGCCTCCGCACCAGCATTGGCTGCTGCCTGGCTCGGGCGCTGAGGTTGGCAGGAATAAGCTCCAGGCAGGTTTAAACCAGGGCCAGGGCAGAGGATCCCAGTGCTTTGGGGACACAGGGCAGAGGGATCCCGCTGCTTTGGTGACACAGGGCTCCAAGGGGTGCAGGGCAGTGGCAGGACTGTCGCAGTCACTGAACACTTCAGTCGGTTTCAACCAGCAAATTAATAATTTTTTTTTTTTTTGGGAAAAGACCTGAAGTTTAAAAATATGGTAATGCAATTAGCAGCTTTGGCAGGCTAATGAAGCCACTTTAAACCCTTGCAAAAATACCATTAAAAGAGAATGCTTAAGAGCCTCTTCAAACTTTCCAAAATGAGAAGTACGTTCGTATTCAGAAGATGCCAATCTAGTCTCCTTTCTCCAAGGTTCAAGATTAATTAGGGACTTGTTTAGTGCATGAATGAGGAAACAAATGAACTCTTGGATCGCAGAGCACTGGAACCAATTTTTTAATCATTTTTTTTCTTTACAATTACATTCCTATCAAGAAAGTCTTCATTAGACTTTCTGTCACGGGGCCACATCATGTCAGGTAACTATTACAAGCGCTTGGCTTTCACCCAAAGATGGAACAATATGAATTTTCTCAGGAAAAAAATACTTGAGATATATATTTAATGCAGTATTTCCTCATTAAAATGCTATTGCATTTTAATAATAAATACACATAGCTCTTCCTCCAAGACTCCCTCAAAAAAAAGATTTAGAAAAGACCAACAGTATCTTCCTCTTTCCAAAACCAGTCTGGGTATTTAAGATTACCTTTGAGAAATATATTAATGCCTGATATAAGAAGTGCCATACAATAGAACGAGATTACTAAGGTAAGCAATAATAAGAAAGAGCGTTAATATGTTCGAGACTAATTGTTAAAAGAATGGGGTTTGCATGTTTAGTGAAGGAGAAAGGAAAAAGGAAACAGGTCTCCTTTTCTCAATGGATTACAACCCACCCTGAAGGTTGGAAGGACTGGTTTGGCTAATCCCATCCAGACCCAGGCACAGGTTTGGATAAAACCGTACCAAAATTCGGGCATTTTTGGCTCCAGCCCTACTTCTGCTCACAGTGAAGGTCAGCTGAGAACTTGCTCTTCACACTCCCTTGCCCACACACTAGACTTATTTTGATGCTGAGAATTTCTCCAGGCAGAAATAAAGCATTAAAATAGAATAATTTGCAAAAAGGGTGGAAAAAAAAGCCTCGTGCACTCTGATACTGGCATGACCCTAATTGCTGCAGTCATGCTAAGAAAGGGAAGCAAAACTCAGACAAGGTTCTGTTGCAAAGTGAAGACGCACCACGGTGGGAACAACTGCCAAAGACAGGGTTTCTGCACCGCTGGTTATAAGCTTTGACTTATTAAGAAGCTGAACTGCAGTGAGGTGAGCTGGATCCACAATGCAGCCTCACACCACGGTGGCAGGAGCTCCCTGGGGTGGTGAGGTGGCCTCTGTCCAAATGGCTCTTTGGGGGACCCGGGCATGCCCAGATTTGCCTCTCTCAGTTTTTTTCCTACAAGTGATGAAGAGCAGGAAGATTCAACTCACAACCCAACGCTCATGATGCTGGCTGGGTAAAAAGCAGGCAACTCATAATGATGGCTGGCAGATCTCCTCACTCTTTTGCATTAGCACCCAGTTATCATTCTCTGGACCTCTACCAGGGTGAGCAGGTAATATTTTCCTAAGTGGAAAGGTAAGGGTACAATTGCCATAGAGGATTTATTCATTTCTACCTCTCTTCTCTCCTTTGAGGGATTGCAGATCAGATCTACACTTCCCAGGACACCCTTCCATGGGCATTTATAAATAAAGTAGCACATCACCTCTTGACCACTACCCTTGTTTCTATCGGACAGTGTAACCAAGTCCACGCAACAGATGCCCTGCTGAGGGGCAGGCTGCAGCACTGATTTCACTCCTTACTTCCTTAGCAAAAGCAAAATTTTAAGATATATGGGGAGGAGAGGATTTTGCTGAAAGACCATAAGAACTTGTGGTATCTTTGCATAGTAACCACGGAGAGGCACAGAAATCCAGATTTTTTTTCTTGCAGAGCACGTCTCTAAGAAACCAGCTGCAGGTGAACCAGCACAGCCCCAACCACAGGCACCCGAGCAGGGCAGAAGGAGCTGTTTTGCAAGTGTCCTGCCACCACCAGACCTCCAGCTCAGGCCCTTTGCACAAGCTGCAGGGAAACCCTGAGCTGGCCAGGGACCAGAAGTCTTTGTTTGAAGATCTCTTACAGTATCTCTGGAGATCCATGTCCCAATGGCTCTTAAGTCACTAGAGGAACTTGTTTGGTGAACTTAAGCCCATTCCTGGGGTTGGGATTGTGTCCGTTGTAAAATCTGGCAGGTTGCAGCCTCTGCCCAGGAAATCCCAGGCATCAGTATCTATTCTTTTCCAGAACTGACTAGTAAGGGCTGTACGAGGAAATCTCCTATCTGCCACCCTTAGCCAATGTTATCAGGCTGCAGTGAAGACCACAAATTCCATTTTGCATGTCTTAACCACTGGGTAGTTGTTCTATAAGTCTCTCCCTTAAGGTAGAGACCAGGTGCTGCATTTCTATTTGTGTTTCAACCTGTCTGAAACCATGTTTTAACCCAGGATGGAGAGGGAGGATCTACCCCAAATTGCCAATGTGCCCGGTACCTTCCCAAAAAGGATGCTGCAGCCTCCACCTTTCACACGAGTGCTGTGAGCCTGGTACCAAGCGATGCTGATGCTAGAGCAGGGCGTTTAATCAGTAAGGAGAGCCAAAGTTTTCTAAGAAACAGAAGAAAAGGATGTGGGATGTCAGTGGAAGAGTTACGGGACAATAAAAGGCTCTGCCAGCTGCTGGCGAGATGCGCAGAGCGCTTGCACAGATCTCAGCAAGCCCCACTCCTGCGGCTGCACTGTCCCGGGTCACTTATTTGCATCAAAATGATGAAAGACTTGATTGAAAGAAAAGAAAAGAAGCAGCATGCAAATCTACCATTCTTCTTGTCCCATTATAACCCTGGGAGCCTTGAACCAAATTCAGTGCAACTCTGGAGACGTTTATGAGTCCAAAATTTGCAGCTCAGATCCCTCCTTGTCTTAAAATATCTGTTTGCATGAAGTGACTGTTTCCCTCGTCCGAACAATAACACTGTAAGTCAGAAAATGATCTAAGAAAAGCTGTTATTCCTGGGGAAGATGAGACTGTTTGAATGCAGGAGTTTGGAGATCAGGCTTCTGCTAAAGACCAGGCAAAGATGTTTGGTTTTTTTTTTTTTTTTTGGTGTGTTTTGGTTTTTTTTTGTCAATGCAGATTAAAAAATTCAGTGCTTTGTGACCACTGCTTTATTCTACATTGCCTGGATGGGCAAAGTCAGCGCACACCCCGAGCTGTGCCTTACCGAGAGTGAAAGCCTGAGCTGTAGAAAACAAGTCCCAGTAAGGAGGAACTTTGCATGGGTGTCGGGCATCAATCCCCAAAGGGCACGTGCCAGAATAACCCCAAAAGGAGACAGCTCCAGTTTGTGCACACCAGCTATTGTCAGTCTCCTGGCACCTTCCAGCATGGCCCTTTCCTGAGCAAAACCGGCACTGCCTGGCTTTGGCTCTAAAATATTGGCTCCTGCCTGCTTTAGGGGAAACACTGCCGAGCTGCTGCTGCTGTGTTTCGCTGGGTCTGATCACACCGGGTACTGGCAGACCTGCGGCAGGTGTCACAAACAGGTCCCTGAGCAACGGCCAGAGAACAGCAAACCCTGGAAACAGAGCATGGAAGGAGAGTTTGCAAACTGCTGGGGTTGGACGCTCTGCAGTTCGAGAAGATGGAGGAACATCTACAGCTGGACTCTAAATAACCAGGTTAACTCCCCTCTGCAATGCACAAAACCCGCTGCCCTGAACCCTGCTGCTCTCTCGGAGTTTTAATAGCTTTTTGCAATAAAAACCAGCGAGTCTCAAAGGAGAGTTCTCCATCTATTCACAAAGATGTTGCTAAATCCCTCTACACAACATATTCCCCTGCTGGAATGAGCATCTCTTCCCTGGCAGCTCTCCTTCCTGCCAGCCAGGTAGAGGCAAGGCATATAATCATCTGTGTAATCTGATTTGCAAGGTTAACTGCCCTGGATGATAAATATGCAGGGATTTATGACCATGAAGAGGTGTGCTACCTAAGGCTTCAAGAGAAAAGCACCACGCTCACATCTCCCTTCTCTCTGCCTTCGAAAGAAGGGAAAGGCAGCTGTCAAGATCCAGAAATTACCATGCCCTAATGGAAGATCCTCAGATTGACTTGGTTTAATTATACAGTTCTATCATTTCCTGAGCGTTCCCCATCCCATTAGGAAATTACGGCAGTAACGCAGCTAATGGATTCGCGCTGTGCAAACAGCCGCGGGGCTGCGGGCTCCCGGCGCGGCGGGTGTGCGGGAGCGCTCGGCCGGTGGGGACCCGGGGGTCCTCTCCTGCTGCAGAGACGGGGGTTTGCTTGCTCGGAGGAACATCCAGTCTGCCTGGATGGAGATGCAAAGACAAACCCCTGGCTCATGCTGGAGGGAGCACTGCAGGCTGGGCTCTCCAGCAGGAAACACCCTGGGGTGTGGGGTGCTGAGGACAGGTCAGAGCTGGGCACAAAGAGGTTTGTTGCACAGGGANAGTGCACGGCTGGAACGCGGAGGCAGAGGCCATGCCTCTGTTCAAGTGTGCACCGTGTGCCATACAATAGCACGGGCACCACAGAGCGAAGGAAGGCGTTCCATCAGGCACCGAATCTCTTCAAACACCACGTTTTCTGTTCAGCCTTTCAGCGCTTCACACATCCTTGGCAGCAGAGCTGACCTGGTCATTTTTCCCTTTTTACCTCTCGCTGCCACTTTCCATGGCATTTCCATGAATTAACACAGCAGTGCGGTTTTGTGCTTTACAGATGGAAAAAAACCCCAAACCCTTTCCTATTTAAATAGACACATGTGGCAGCTGACATTTCTTGAAAACACTTTGACTCATATTAAGCTTTGTAAGTCCTTTTATTATCTTTAAAGACTAGTTAAAAGCACGTCTACGACGGCAGGCAAAATGGAGGCAGGCAGGCAGCCTACCTGGGGGAGGCGGAGGGGGACGGGGATGCTTCAGGCTCCAGGCAGCTACCGAGCGACTGCTGGGACCCCCGCCACCTCCTCCTGCCCAAGGGTTTATAGGGACAGCGGCTGACAGAGCAACAGGTCTCATCGTCCCCTTTGTGTTTAAATAAAAATGGGCTGGAGAGAGAAGTGGAGCAGCACCACCCAGGGAGCGAGGGAGGAAGCAGAGGCAGTTAACCGTGCAAAGGTTCTCTGCTTGCTTCCTGCCTTTCTTCCGCTGCTCTTCTCCCCTGCTTGAAGCCACCAGCTGCGATGGATGCCCATGGGGGCTGGGACCCTCCCTGAGACCCACTGCCAGCCAAGGGGTGCTGGAGGGGCTCTGCTCCCCGCTCCACCGCTCCAGAACCAGCCACGGTCACAGCAGCAGGCGCAGAGCCCCTGGGCTCCATCCCTGTGTAATTCCTGAGCCGCACGGTTCAGCCCGGATGCACCGACGGTGCCGGCACCGCTGCAACCCAGCAAAACACACCTGGTGATGAGAAACGCTTGCAACTTCCCTGTGCCCTGACTCAACTCTAAAAAAACCACAAAATATAATATTTTTGAGAAATTAGGAGGATAAAGCAGTTTCCAAACATGGGTTAGGGTGGGCTCAGCCCTGCCAGGGGGTGAAGGTCCATGTCCCCCATCTCACCGCCGTCACGGGCAGCTGCTGCACCCCACGGTGCCGGCACAGGCAGCGCCGTGCTGCCGGAAGGAGACAAACCGCCGCTGCTGCCTTTGCACAGCCTCGGCTGCTCCTGCTCGCCCAGGGTGCGTCGGCAGTTTGCTCCGAAGCTGAGCAGGATGTGAGGCAGCAGCTCTGCTGTGCCTCTGCCTGCACCGTGCACGGGCAGCACTGCCCGATCCCCTCCCCTGCGCTGCCCCTGACCCCCGCCCTGGCTGTATGAGGTTTATTCCAAAAACCTAACCCACCCGTCACTCCTACCGCTGTGCTACCCGAGATGAGATTAGGGTGAACCCAGGCGATAGGAAGGGCTGCAAGTGCAAAGGGCTGGAGGTTAAACACGAGGAGGAACCTCAGGAGCACATACTGAGCAAAGGGGAAGCAGTAAGAGGAAGGGGGTGACCAAAGTGGTGCCGAGATGGACTCCGCAGCTCCTACGGGTGCGTTTTATAAAAAGGTGCTCGCGGCAATGCCGGTGGGTGGGTGTTGCCTCGTTGCACCTACTCATGTAATGAAAATATCACCACTAACCCAAACATACCCACATTGCCCTCACCCAACCGCAAGTGAAAGAAATAGGGCATTTTGCTCATCTTTTAAAAAAATAATTAAAAAAGAATATCTCCTCCTGTATCTGTTCTCCCTCCCTCCTCTTGTGCTGGGCTCCTGCTGCACTCACGGGTGACCCTCCTGCGAGGCAGGGGACAGGCAGCAGATGTCCCCTTCCCTTGCAGTGGCTGAGATCAGTCCACCCTTTGCCTAGAAACCCAACCTGGGGATCATGGCCATGAGAAGCTGAAGGTAAGCTGTTTTTCCGAGCCCTTCTGAGCGAGTCTGTGGTTTCCTTTGGAGGTGTCGCTGGGATTACCTTTGCTTTTCTCGAACCAGCTCCTGAGGTCATGCAAATCCTAGAAAGGAGCTGCTTGTGCTTGCTGTGGGCCCTGGTGGGAAGGACTGCACAATTTAGCTTTTTAGGAGAACGTTTTTTGTTGCCAAGAGTCTATGGTTTGAAAAGTAATCAAACCCAGCGTAACATACAGGCTGCGAAGGGCAGAGCACAGCGCAGAAGCGTGCGTGCAGAGGGCACCAGCCTGGCAGTCCTTTGCCTCTGAAAGGGCTGTTGCCAAAATAACCCCTCGTCTGGCTGGAAACTGTGGCCCTGTGGTCACCAATGAGGTTGGTGGGGATGGTGGCAGGTCCCAGCCTGGGGCCATAGCAATGGGAGTCCAGAGCAGGAGGGCAGGCAGCCTGACGGGCAGCGGTCCTATCTCACCCATCTCTGCGAGGACGGTGAGAGCCAGGGACCTTCCAGCCCTGCTGGAGCGAGGGCCGGATCCTGCATGGAGCCCAGGCTCACCCCTGCAGGGATTTGGCTGTGTAACAAGAGACTCAACCATGCAACCCCAAAACCCTGCTCATGGGCTTTCCCTGGGCTGGAGGGTCCCTGCCTGGGGGTCGCAGGTGGAAGGTCCCACAGCCAACGCTGCTGTCCTGGCCCCAGCACCCACGGCAGGGCAGCTCCATCCTCATCCAACCTCAGCACCCAGAGGCTGGCAGGTTTTGCTTTACCATTCCCCACCATGCAGCAGACCTGCGTGGGCATTTTGAGTCAGGTTTTGGTCCAAAGGAACAGCTGCAGACACCCTGTGAGCCCCAAAGGTGAAGGATGCTGCCCAGCCTAAGGAAAATCTTTCCCTGGTGCTCTTCAAGGGGATGCATCAAACCTCCCCATGAGCAGTCCCATTGGCGTGGCAACAGGACATCAGCACCAGACCCATCGCCAGCTAAAATCTCTTTGTCGAACGCTGGCCTGGTTTATGGGCAGGATATCTGAGGTGACCCCAGTTCCTTGCACGCCCCATACAGTGCCGAGCACACTGCTGGCATCAACGGCGGCACAAGATGATGAAAGGACAGAGATTTCAGTGCGAGTTTTCCAAGGGGAACCAATTAAAAATAAAAGAATCAGCAAAACTGTTCAAAGAGCTGTGAAAAATCACCGGGCAATGTCCTTTTAAGCAAAGATCTCACCTTTTCTGCACGCTAGATCCTCGGGCAGCCTACTCAGCCTATTTAAGTGGGCATCAGAGAGAAATGTACAATTAAAATTTAACTTGGACCAGGCTGTTAATAAACCAAGCGGCACTGGGGCTGCCCCAGCGGGGAGGCTGGTGATGCCCATCCCTGCCGTGTGGCTCCCGCAGAGCTCCCCTCTCCCCGGGCATCCCCCAGCAAGCAGTGCCTGGGGAAAAAAAGTTTGAGCCTCAGCATCTCCTCCCTGCATTAGGTGAGCGAAGCTTCATGCAAATCCAGGGACAGCAAACAGGGTGTTTTCCACCATGGCTTTTGTCTCTGGGTGGGAATGGCTTGGGCTGTCCCGCCCGCCCTCCCTCCAGCTCTGCCTGCTCCATGGGAATGGAAATACGAGTCAGTGCATGTGCCTTCACCAAACCTACAGTGGTTCTGTCTCTACAGCATTAAATGTCTACAGAGCACCTAACATGGAGGAGTGAAGTCAAGATCAAGTTAAAGCGGTTTGGAAGTTTTCTCTGATGCAGTATTTCATGTGCAGCATCTGCATCCTGTGCTTGGGAAGAGGCTCGTCCCCACCTGGACCACGCTGGTGCTCAGCCCTCAGGGGCCTGACCTCATGGGGCTGTTGGCACACCAGGGACAAGGCTTGTCACCAAAGTCATCTGTGTGTCCTGTCCCTGCAAACTGTCACAGAGGGGAAAACCCAGCGAGGGTGAGCCCAGGAGCCGTGGGGGATGAGGGGATATTTGCTGTCACAAAGGGGAGCTCAGCTCGTGACATCCCCTCCCACTGGAAAAATCAGTACGGAGCAGCTTTCAGGGCACAAATATATCCCTCGACCTCCAGACCCCACCAACACCTGATGCAGGAGCCTGGGGGGGTGCAGCACCCAGCCACGGAGCTGCGGCTGCTCCCGAGCCTGCGTGAGGCTCCAGAAAAACGTGACAACCCCCAAACCTCCACTTGCTCCACCACAAACATCTCCTGCAGCCGGGGGGAGCTGACAAGCCCTGGGGGGCGGGGGGGTTGGAAGGGGTGGGTTGCAACCTGTTGCTTAGAGGCGAACACCAGAAATCAAAGGCTTTTGTTACAAATCTCAGTTTTTGGGTAGTTCACTGAAGCTGACGGTTCCTGCTCTTGGTTTCTGCCTTAGGTGGGGGGGATTTGTTTTGACATTTGGAGCAAAATTGGTGCAACGGCTCTCAAGAAGGGAACTGATGGAAGAGAGGTCATTTTAACAACGCTAAAATACTTGCAGCCATTTAAAACAAAATACTTCTCACATGCCTGTGGCTTGGAAGAGCAACAGGAGGCTGCCCGGGCACCTCTGCGCAGTACGTGCAGCACAGCCCTTTCCCCCCCACCTTCTGTGTAAAATCAGATCTGACAAATCGAAAGCAAGAGAAAATCAAGACATGTCTATGAGGGACAATATCAGGCCAAGCCTGTTAAATTATCTCCCCCTTTCTGTCATCTCTCATTTGCTGCTGAGCTATCAGCTCCCACCCCTCATCAGTCGCCTTCCAGCACCCTCCCGTTACATTTTCAGTCTTGTTTCTCCCTGGCCAAACCAGAAGGATTCCCCTTAAACACCTGGAGAGTAAACCCATCTCTCCTCTTTAAATATCTTCAATTTCCCTTGGTCAGGCCATCTCCAAAGATGTGCTGACACCATCCCAGTTGCTTCCTGCAGCCGCGTGATGCTGCTCCTGCAGAGCCGGGAGCTGCTGTGCCATCCCTGGGGTGGGGACGGACACCCCCTGATTTTCCTGCACCTGGCTAAGTGTTGCCCTGCTCCATAGCCACACTGCTCCACAAATGCTAAATGAGCCAGCTGCTCTGGATTTGTCTCTGCCACCCCCTCCCAGGCTGAGGACACCGGTGCTGCCACCGTATGCCTCCTCGGGCATTAATCAAAGGGCACACGAAGCTTTTGATTTATGATGTGCAACAGCCTCCGGCAGCGAACACCGGCACAGGCTGGGGAGCGATGAGGGAAGCCTGGAGAGGCAGCGCCGGGGAGGGCAGCGGGGGATGCTCACCGGGCCAGGCACCGCATCCTCACCTTCCTCCTCTGCCCATGCTCTGCGCCCCTCAGCCCGGACCCTGCGCTGGTTCCCTTGCTTCCCTTTCCTCTCCTCCTGCAGCACCAGAGCAGAGCTGGGTGGCAGCCACGGAGGAGCAAGGATACGGGGAGCAAAGAAATCACGCAGGTAAAAATATCCCCAGCTGCCCTCAGGTCACGCACGGGAGAGGGGACCGCTCTTCCGCGGGTTAAACCCCACTGATGCACAGAGATGCTGCTGGGCTCCTCAGCAGGGAAAATGAAACAAAAGCCTCGTAGGGCTCAGGTTTGATTTGACCTGAGCAGAAGCACAAGCACACAACATCTGCACGTCCTCTGCGTCCTCCTGCCCCTCTTCCAGCTGCTCCTGGTTGAGCTGCAAGGTCGGCACCGCACCGAACATCCCACGTGCAGGGGTCGGCAATTCTCAGCAAAGCAAAGCCCTGGGGTGTTTTTACACCCCGTGGCTTCAAATCAACAAGAGCCATAAGCTTGTTCAAAATGTAAATGTGCTAGAAAACAAGTTTCAGATGGGTTTCAGAAGCAAAACCTCTGCACACGATAGCGATCGTGTTTCTTAATGTTAATTTCTTATCTCACCTCTCCAAAGTCCCTCGCAAGGGTTTTATCCTGTTAGAGGAAATCCATCCCCCTGATTTTCCCAGGCTTATAGAAAAGCAAAGCAAAGTATTGATCCTAATGAGATAACACTGGCAAGAAAACGGCAAGAGCCAGTCCTATCTATTTAAAACTTATTCTGTTTTTGACTGGTGGAAAAAAATATGTGATTATTGATTCTCCATGCAAGTGGGAGATGTCCAGCCTAGATATCTCGTCTGCTTTTCATGGTAGCCTCTAAATTCCAGCTACCTCTACATTTTTTTCTGTTTTTCTCTGTGCATTTTGTTCTTTAAAAACACGAAACAAAACAAACAAACCCCAAACTGAAAACAGCCTCTTACACAAACCAAATCCCAGAACCACCGGCAGTCTCATATTAAAAGAACATTTGGTGGCATTTTAATCTCTGAAGGTAATGTAGATATTTGTCATTTCTGATCTCCCCTTTCTGCAACTGTCCACAGATGACGAGATCCGTGAAATTGCTACTGCCAGGGAGTGAAATGAGAATTAACCTCGTGCCCGTCAGCTGCCTCGGCACCACTCTTTCCACGCCAGCCTTGACCATCGCCATCGGGAGAGACGTCTCTCGGGGCCACGCTGCCACTCACCCCCCCTCCCCGACACACCGGGGCTCGGTGTTAGCAGATAATAAACTCCCCCTTGTTAACAGATTGCTTTAAATCCAACACTCTCTTTCCCATTCTCATTTGCTTTGCCTTTCATGCTGCTTTCTCATGTATAAAAGGGAAACCGGGGGAAAAAAAAGAAAGAAAAGACACATGAACACCTGAAAATCTTTTTCATATACCTGCTGCTGCTACCACTCAGCGCTGAATCTGAATAGAAACGGATGGGAGGGAGATGGGGAAGGATGAATAACATTTCATGCCCTGTAGTCAGACATAATTTCAGGCAGGAGACGAGCAGGGACTGGCAAGATGGCTCATCCCGGCACACAGCTAATGTGCACTTCAGAGCCCGCTCTTTGAAGACTGGGCTCTCATTTCCAGCCCGCAATTATGGCACTGGAAATAATTTCTCAAAAATAGGGTCACTCTCTGGGGGTGGGGTACGTTTAGATAATGGGGGTCAGAGTCCCAGCAGAGGGAGGTCCTCGGGGCGTGACGGTCGGTCGTGGGCATCCCTGGGGCGGTGATGTGGTGCCGCTGCTCTCCTGGAGAAGGATGGGATTCGGGTGACTCCGAGCTGGGACCAGCGCTGCCGAGTGTGCTGGCTTCTCACGCTCTCGCCTGGAGCATCTGCCTCTGCCCAGCTGCAGTGACCGTTTGGGATTGTCCTTGGTGTCCCACAGCACATAGGTCTGCATTTCAGTCTCGAAACCTGTGGCCTGACTTTCCAAAACGCCAAAAAGCCCACGTTCCTCCTTCCATCAGTGGCTTTGGCCAGGAGCTCAGCGCTTTGCACACCCACCACATGGGCGGTTTCTGATTTTCCGTGGGGCTGCGAGGACAGAAGCGTTGCTATCGCACACAGAGCTGCTCTGTTCACGTTTCAGCAACGCAACGCCCTTGCTTGGAGGTTTTGCTCTTCCTGACTTGGAGCTCTGGTCCCATCAAGTGATGGTCATTTTGGGCCAGATCTACCAACAAAGCACAGCACAGCGAGTGCTCCTGACAGCTGGGGACCGCACGGGCTGCCCGGCTCAGATTTAAGCCCAAAGAACTGTCTCCAGATGGGATTTGCTGCAATTCTGCTCTGACCCAAACTGACCACACTCTACAGCTCAGACTTGCAAAGGTTTTAGAGCACCTAACCATGCAAACAGGCACCTGGCAAAGATTTTCAAAAGCAGCTAAGGAGATTAGGTGTCCAAGGCCCATTGGGCTCTGAGAATTAGGCATGTAACCTGCTTAGGCGCTTTCAGAAATTCCTTTGGGGATTTAATTGTTTGGGTTGAAACTTTCTGCAGCAAGCGTGTGCCTCTCCAACTGCCTCACCTCCATCTTCAGCCATTTTTAGGGGGGAGAATGGGGAGAAATAAGTTGGCAGGAAATTTTTGGATTTTTTTCATGCTTTGGGGGAGGATCTTGAAGTTCAGAGAGTGGTGGCCAATACATTAAACACGTGCTTTTCACTGTCCTGATGAGAAGCTGCACAAAGCCAAGGCAGGAGACTCTAACAACTGCCTTGGTGCAGAGTTGGGGTTGGGGGAAAGAACCATGGAGGGGAGGACGGAGACTGGCAGGGTGGATGGGGGAAAGTTGGAAAGGGAGGTAGGTCAGGGAAGGGAGAAGCTGGGCTGAGATGCCCAAAGGGCATCAGCTGGGATGGGACTGGAGACGCAGTGAATGGGACAAGCTGGGGAGGTGACACGTTCGTCCCATGCTGATGGGGTCGAGATGGAAAGGGTCAAGAGAGCAGGGAAGGGGCACTGTAGTTTATGCCTACTAAATCCTATAAACCCTCTCAGCCTGGAAGGGAGCCCAGGGTTTCCGATGGGAGCCAGCGCTCAGCTGCCAGCACAGCCACGCAGCAAAGCCCCCGGACAGCCCCCAGCACTGCTCCTTGTGAGCCAGTGCCGCCCCGGGAGCTGCCTCTTCATCCCAGCTTCTCACCTCTGCCACCCATGGGAAACCTAGGACCACGAGACGTGATAGCCCAGGCGACTGTAAATTATAAAGCACCACGGGGAAAAAAAAAAGAAAAAGAGCCTGTCTTTACAAATAAGCAACCTGCAAAACAAATTGCTCTCCTTCCCACTTCGTGTTTCCAGCAGCTGCCAGCAGGCAGTATGCGTGTGCCAGGAGCTGGGGCACCAGTTCAGGTCTGGGTTGAGTCCCTGTTAATTTGCAGACTCACTCCATGCTTTGGACAAGTTGCTTGGTCCCTCTCTGCCTGTCAGAAGGATAAATACCTCTTCCCACCCGAGAGATGTGCTGCAAATTAGATACGCTCGTAAGTGTGCAGACAGCACAGCAAGTACATAAAAAGAACAATACCTCAAATGCTTTATCAAAATCAGATAAGTTTGCAGCCAGCACAGCAGAGGGCAATGGCAGAAGCTTGTGAGCAGTTCCCAGGGGTGTGGGCTGGTGTGCAGGTCGTAGCTGGTGGCTGCTGTGCATGTGCAAACAGCAGTGCCTGAGCTTTGGCGGGCACCAACCTGCAGCGGGGGCTGTTCTGGGATGCGTTGCCCCAACCTAATGATGGCCAAGATGTGCTGAGTTCTATAGCTGCCATTTTGGAGCAGTGTGGGCAGTCAGGGATTTGGCTCAAGCTGCGGTAACACCTTGGCTTCACCTCCCTTTTCCAGTCTGCTTCAGAAGACTGCAAATAGCAAACAGGAGTGGGCTCAGCTGAGCCTGCAGGATGGGCAGGTGATGGTGTGCTTCCATGGACTGTGAACGATGGGCAGGTGATGGTGTGCCTCCATGGAGTGTGAACGATGGGCAGGTGATGGTGTGCCTCCATGGAGTGTGAACGATGGGCAGGTGATGGTGTGCCTCCATGGAGTGTGAACGATGGGCAGGCGATGGTGTGCCTCCATGGAGACAACATCCTTGCAAGCCCTGCAATGCTGCTGGGGTAGGGGAGCACACATGGGAGCAGCCCTGTGCATCTCTGTTTGCCCTGGGGAGAGGGAACCCCACACTTCTGCCTTTTTTATTTCCCTTCTTCTCTTTGGCATCTGGACAGGGTTCACCCTCAGCTCTCCTCACCCTCCAGTCCAAATGAAACCCAACCCTTTCCTCTTGCCTTTCTGCAGAGCCTCCCTTCACTGTCATACCCACAGCAAATTTATCCTTCTCCACTGCGAGAGCTGCCTGCAGCTCATTAAATATCTTAAAGGTGTTAATGACTTTTAAAAAAAGACCCAAACTGTCTGATGTTTTTCCAGCTCATTTCCTGCTGCTATCTCCCCAAATCCGGTGGGCAGTAACGACACGTCTGAGGCAGAAAATGGGATTATGATGAACAGAGTGAACACTGCTGCAATATGGACAACATTAAACATTTGCAGTTTCTTTTCTTTACCTTCCCCTTCCGCAGGTACCTCTATAAGTGCACCCTCCTTGCACCGAGCTGAGCTGTGGCCTCCTGAAGGAAGCCAGAGTAGCGATGAGGCAAAGCTTTACACAAGGAGGAATTTTGCCAGGAAATCACTATTTATCTGACCAGAAGCAACATGTTGGATAAAGCCACATTTTTTTTGCTCCCCCTGTAAAATGCTGCCAGGGTGCTCATGGCTTGCCCTTCCACAGACAAATGCAAATCCACATCAGAGGGAGGAGCCATCCAGGACTGCATCTTCTAGACCCACAGGNGTGTCCCCTCTGTAAAATGCTGCCAGGATGCTCACGGCTTGCCCTTCCACAGACAAATCCATATCAGAGGGAGGAACCATCCAGGACTGCATCTTCCAGACCCACAGGGTTTGTATTTTGATAGGTAAAAGCAGAGAGTGGTGGAAGAAAAGGAGAAGTCCCGGCTCTGTTTGGCCAGGGAGAAACCAAGAGGTTGGGAGACTCACTACCCAGCAGAAAGGGGGATTCAGCCTGAATCTTCCGAGTTGTTGGAATTAAATTTCCAGCTGTGCAACTTTGGTCCAAAAACACTTCAGAAAGACAATCAATACTTTTCAGAGGGAAAACTGGGCAATCCCCCCTCATCTAGTGACCCTGTATTTTTGTGTATTTTGCAAACCATGGAAGTAAGCATCTTCCTGATGATTATGACACTGAGGGAAGAGGATTCTCCTGGAGTTGTGTTTTTCCCTATGAAACGTATGTTTGGATGAGGGAGAAAACTGGAGAAAAGATCCAGCAGATTAGAAGAAAAATGTATTGACCCTGCTCAGCATACCATTAACAAAAGTTCCTAATGCAGCGAGTCAAACTCCTTTTCTTTCAGAACAATGAGAAGTACTTCCCAATGATGGCTCTTCCCAGGCCACATTTAATCTTTTGGAAGTACCACCCTGCAGGTGCTTCTCACCTGACAACACCAAAAAGGGTTTCCTGTGCTGCCTTCAGTAAGGCCAGGCAGTTGCAGCCAGCCAAACCCATCTTGCCCAAATATTCCAACTATTCAGCTTTGTACAGACACCGAAACCTGGAAAACTTCAGCTTGCCCAAGCGATAAATGTGTAAAAAAATTAGGTGGAAATTCAAACACGGGGCTAGAGGGGAGCCCTATTCCCGTCCGGCCAGTCCCAGCTCTCTGCACCCTCCTGCATTCTTTCCAGCTGAAGATTTTGACTTTCACCTCTTTAGAGAGGCAACTTTTACAATCAACTAATCAAACCTGTTTGGTGCTGAGCATGCTTGAATCGTGACCTGTTTGCCTTCTAGGTACCAGCACAACAAACAGCAGAAAATGGAGAAACTGAGTAATAAACAGACACCATGAGGTGTCCCCATGGCAGGGGGTGGCACTGGATGGGCTTTAAGGTCCCTTCCAACTCAAACAAATATTCTGTGATAAACAGAGAATCAGAGGCCCCACACAGCCCAGGACTGCTTGCGCTGCGGGGCTGGAGGGACCTGGCAGCTCCCCAGCTCCTGCCACCCTCCGGGGCAAGAAAAAGGTCTTGGAAAATTGTCACAGACACCCCTCCCTGGGGCCAGCTCCTCCCCACCACCACAGCTCCATACTGCCTGCCCAGGTTGTTTTCCCTGCCCTTGAGTTTAGCTGAGGGGCACATGGAGGTGGACAGGGCTCAGCTCTGCTGATTCCAGCCCTACGCAGGATCCGGTGTCCTGCCGGCAGCAGCTTTGCCCCATTTTTAGTGGCAATTCCCAGGTCATTTCAAAGCTGGTGCTCAGGGGTCACGGGCAGGGACCTAAAACCACAGCAGAGCTGGTGAGAACATGGGCATGATTCCCAGCAAGGAGGAACCACCAGATCTCCCCTGGGTCCAACAGCCGCGGTCCTTTCCAACACATTAACCTTGCGCTGGGAAGGATGCACCTGAAACCATACCTGTGCTTCCACAGCAAGGACCACGAAGGGAAATAAAGGACTGGAGAGCTCAGCTGGTCATCCAAAGGTGCACAAGAGACTGCTGCTGCTCCCCAGGCTGGTACATGCTCCCCCCTCACTGACACACGGGACCCCCACCCTGCCGCCAGACCCAGGCAGGGCAGAGCCCTGAGCACATCCCTTCAGCCAAGCCATTCCTGCCACAACAACTCGTACCCCAAGGTTTGTCACATCAGGCAAATGACTTGCTGGAGTCAAACAAAAATAAAAGATGTTTCTCCCTGCTTTCTTCATCTTCTCCTCTCGCCCTCCCCACAAATCCTACCAAGATTACCGTTCTAAAAAGCACTTGCTCTTAAATGTGGGAGGAAGATTGCCTGAGCTTTCATGCGTTCACTGCTATATTGTATTGTTGCTGCTTTTAACATGTTTCGCTCAGTTAAATAGTAACTGATGACAGCTACACGCTTAAATCCTTTGGTGTTTTTATCATGGATTTATATATATATATCTCTCTCATAAAGAACAGCACACTGCAAGGCCTCTTACCATATCAAAAACAACAAAAAAGCACCCAATTTTCGTGTAAGGTATCAAAGCAATAACATGTGCCCGTGCAGCGGAGCCAGCCTATCAGAGGTTTATCGGGTTTTATTGGCCTTGGGCAACTCTGCACACGACGGTCTTTAGAGTGACACGGAATTTATTAAACTTTTCCACAGCCTGACAGTCTTCTCCCAGCTCGTCCCCACCCCCAAGCTCTTTTCTTTTGAAAAATGATTTCTGCCAATCTTGTGCTTTTAACATTTTTTCTTTATTTTTTTCTTTTTCTTTCTTTCTTTTTTTTTTTTTTTTTTTTNTTAAATCACTGGTCGCTGGAGTACGACTCCTCAAGCATCTATTTAAAGAACCCCATTAAGGTCCCACTGCCACAACAACAACAACAGCAACAGAGAGAGAAGCAAAAAAGCCGCCGTGCAGCCTATTACTGCCTGGTTCAGCCTTATTGCACCACATTACTCGATATGACAAGCTCTGCATACATATAACACACACCAAGGGGTTTTTTTTCTTTTCCTGGATAGCCTATTTTAGGCTTTGTATGGTGCCCTGTAATAAATTTAATTTCTCAGACGACAGCCCATCGCCTTCAGTTGCCAGCCCCTTCCATAACCCGGTGCTGTCAGAAGCATCGCCTTTGCTTGCCACTTCCCACCGATGAAGCGGATCGCTAGGGTGATGCCAGCCTGTGGTGATGGGGTTAAAGCACTGTCAGGTTTTTGTCAGGCTGCAATGTCCACCCATCTCCCCAAATTCCTGTCTCTTTAGCTCTTTAGAGCTGGGCTGCAAAAACCTCCAGCAGCCAAAGACTCTGGCTGTGAGCGGGGTGTCAGGGTGCGTGTGCCCGCACAGGCGCTGCTGTATGCACACACCCCTTCCGATGTATTTATTCATTTCCAAGCTTATTTGCACCCCTCCTGGGGCAGGCACCTGGCAGGAGGAAGAAAGCACATCCAAAATTTGTCTGTGGTTTGAAAACAGCCACAGAGGGTTTGCAGGCTCTGCTCAGGCGCTGGGTTCGTGCTTCTCCTGCACCCAGGAGCCAGACTTCTGCTCCTGAGCTGGGGCAGCAGCCTCACTGACCCCCCCAGCCACAAACCACTTGGCGACTTGACACCAGTTTTATGGGCAGCACAGTGGAACAGTATTTTTTGCAAGTTTTATCATGTTTCCTGTGTGTGAACTTCCCCCTGCGGAGCAGCGGCAGCTCAGGGACGTGGTGGCTACCACCGGGTCTTACTGGACCCACCGATGACCAACATTTGGCTCCTGTACCTCATGCAACAGCTTCTGGACACCTGCCCAGTGCACGCAAACACCACCTCGATACGATCACCGGCGGGAAGGGCTCCTATCGGAAACGCTGTGTACCTCTTCTTCCATCCAACACTCAATCTACAGCGTTACCATCACCTCCAATGTTAGTTATTACCCCTTACGGCCACCAGTGTGATAACTGCTGCACAGAGAGGGTGAGGTCCTGCCCTAATCGGTTGGCAATCTAATTTCTAAATATCATCATTAAAAAGAAGTACACTCCCTGAGCAGAATGCACGGCACACACCGCCCTCCCACCTTCCATCCCCAACGGCAGGGCTGTGTTTGAATGCTGACATCTCCTCTAAGAGGGGTTCCCCCACCCCTCCTCTCATCAGGGAGTTCCCACGCAGGTGCCCCGAGCACCCCAGCACCCCCCGTGCAGCAAACCCCCCTGTTAACAGGGGGAAAGCAGGGTGCATGGGGGGGATTTTCAGCTCCAAGTTACATTCCTCTGAAAGACACTGGAAAAATCATTTCCTCTCCCAGGAGGCAAGAGGAGCCGTGATCTGGGCTCAGGCTCGAGCTCGGGCACCGGGACCAGGCTGCTCCCACCACTCGCCTTTGCAGAAATTCGCCATTAACAGCTTCTCTGCAGTTTGCCACCAGGCTCAAAGCCAGGGAGCGTCAGGGACACAGGACAGCAGGGCAGGTATTCAGAGTGCTGACGATGCCTGGTCACTGATGTTCTTTGCTCAGTCTGCAGAACCGACTGGCCCCTGGATGGGGTTTGTCACTGACACCCAGCCCCAAAAGACATGGGAATGGGTGGGGGACTGTTACCTTGGGCAAACAGCAGCAATTATATCGGCATCCTTCTGCACGTGACAATGCTGCTGGTTTCCAAGGGTGGATTCTGCCTCCCCCTACTCCAGACATACCAAAGTATCTACATCTGCGCTCGTCAGCACAACCGCCTTTAGGAAAATGAGCACTTTTAAAGCACAAGCCGTCTGACCTATTTTCTGACGTGCACCTTAGGACGAGATGAATCGCGCACCAGCACTGCCTGTCAGCTATACGGGGGATGTGGATGAAGAGCTCAGCCGAAGCTGTCTGAACTGGGCTGGAGAAGCCCAGCTCCGGGGGCCATAACCCAGGAGTCTATCCTAGCTTCTACACAGAAACAACTGCCAACATTTTATTTACTTCATTTATGCTCTTCCACTAAAATCCAGCTTCCTCACCTTGCAGCACTTCACTCGCCTGCTTCTCACGTGAGAGGAAGGTAATGCTTGGAGACAAAGCATCCCTTAAGGATGGCTGGCTGAGATGAAACAGAGAGAGCCGAAAGGGGGAATAGATGATGGGGTGCGAGACTGGAGCCGCGGCAGTAATTAGCCCATATGATGTCACCCCTGTGTGCTCATCACACCAGCTGTGATGACACAGGTGGGTGTTGCAAGTCCAGAATGTGAATCCAAAGAGCAATGCAACCTTTTAGCTGATCTAAGGCAGTTATTTCCAAATAAATGCTCCAGGAATGACGACCACATCCCCTTTGTTTCAAAAAGCAAATGCAGATGTGACAGTAAGTGACAACTCAAAGCCGCAGAATCTGCACAGAGCCATAAAGCAGAAGATACTCCTGAGAGCTCATCTTCCTGCAGAAGAAAACATACGGCACTCGACTGGGTAGCAAAGCACAGAAAGAAATAAATAAAGCAGCATCATTAGGATATAAATAAGTCAGAGGAGCCAGCACACAGCTGTCTAGCAGCAGCTTCAAATGAAGATCTCACATTTTTCACCAAGCTCCTAAACAAAATTGATAAGAAAATTCCCCCCCCTATCTGTGCCACTTCCAGGGATTCAGGAGTTTGACGGCTGCAAGCAGCGAAACAACCCTTCCTGGCAGGAAAGTGAGCCCTGTTCCCTGGCAGGCCATAATGACACACAGCCCTTGCTGTGACCATGTCACACGGACGCTTTCTTGCCTGGGCCAGTCTGTGTCTGTACAGGGGCGTGATTTTTCTCCCAGTGCTACAACTTTTCCGTTATTAAAACTGGCACTCATTAGAAGACCGCCCGTTTAGTACAGCAGGTTATCGTCTGAAATGCCTTTATCGAACAGAAAGGAGCTGAGGCTGCTGCTGGGGGAGATCTGTGGGTGCTTTGGGCACCCCGAGGGCCCCGAGATCCGGATCGCAGCCTTGCACAGCCCCGATGCACCTCCTCCAGCACTACGGGGGCACATCTGCCTGTGCCTCAGCACCTTGTGCCATCTGACCGAGGGCAGCCTGGCACGAGGCAGCTGTGTGCTCTCCCAACCAGGATTTGCTGGGTGATGAGATCTGCTCACCAAGCCACTGGTCCACCTTTCACTGAACCACAGAATCACAGAATGGTTGGGGTTAGAAGGGACCTTTAAAGGTCACCTAGTCCCACCCCCCTGCCATGGGCAGGGACACCTCCCACCAGCCCAGGTTGCTCAAAGCCTCATCCAGCCTGGCCTTGAACCCCTCCAGGGATGGGGCATCCACAGCTTCTCTGGGCAATGTTCTGTCCCTGGTGGGGTCTGGACAGCCACATCACCCCCGTACAGGGACAGACCCTGCAAGCCTGGACTGCACCCACTGGGAGGGTGGAGAGCCTGCAAGTAAGGAGAGACTTTGCCTGGAGAGGAACTGTTGGTGGTCTCTTCCTCTACCAAGGGATCTCAAAGCGAAGCTCACAGACGGCACGTGCAGAAGCTGCAGAAGGAGCTGGCTCAGCATGCACTGGGTGGTTGCACTGTGCAGCTCTTTGCCCGAAGAAGCTGCAAATGCTGAGACCTCAATCAGTGTTAGGGGGAGGTGGGACGTTCAATGAAACCTGAACACATGGAGTTGGGCGGATCAAGGAGAGGGGACATAACAGCTACAAAGCCATCACCTAGAACAGGCAGTGAGTGGGAACAGGGCTGGACTCGACTCTTCACAGATCCTAAGGAAATGGAGGATTCCCACAAAATCCTCAAGAAAGTCTCAGCTAAAACCATTGACAAGATCTCCCGTCCCAGGTTTCTCCACCTCCCGCCTGCAGCCACGCATCTGGAGGTGGGAGCTCCCTTCTCCCATCGACCCCCCTGCAGCGTCCCCCAGAAGCGGGGGTGTCAGAGACTGAACAACCTTGATATTTAACAGATCTCTCTGCGCTATGCATTTCCTTTATTAAATACAGAAAAAAAACCAGCATCTCTTTGCCCTGGAGAAGCTTTCAATAAGATGGATAAATATATATAATTAGCCAAGGAGAGAGCAAACTCCAGCGAATACAATACACCCTGTGAGACAACCCTCCATTAGAAGCCTCCTTGTTTAAACTTCAATATTTTAGCAATAGTGACAAAGAAACATAGAGAAAAGCATTTATTTTTCACTTTATATTTAATCCTGTCAAACGGGTTCATCGGATAATTCCCTGACAATTTCTCATGCCTTGGATACCCCATCCCCTCTCCAAAATTTCATATTTTCCCATTTTTCCTTTCCAAACCAGAGCCCAAAATATCTCTAACAGAGATTTCCCACTGGTGCGATCTGCACTGTCTCTCCTTGACTCTGTCGTTTTACCGGGCTGCCCTGGAGGATGCACTGGAGAGGACAACGCACACTTGAGAGGCAACAGGGCTGCGTCCCTAAGGCACCGCATCCTACCACGAGCCGTGACATGAGAACGATGACACTAACACAACGGGGCACAGCGTTCGCAAAAGGGACAACTACCTGCGTGGGCTGACAAAGTCCATACATAAATGTATGTGCTCCCTTCTGCTGACTGCTTGGCGAGCTGCCACCGAAACAGCCATGTTAAGCAGAGCAAGGGGAAAAAAACCAATCCCTGCTCCAGTAGCCATCCAGGTGCTGTGTTTGTACGTGTGTGCCTGTCCCCCCACCAGCACGGGAGCAGATCTGAGAAGGGGAGCTGGGGCCACGCTGTTCAACACGTTCTTTAAATGCTCAATTTTCCAACCTAGGAAATGGGAACAGCCCACTGCAAAAGAGAAATTGAGGGGGAAGAGTCAGAGAGAGGGCTGACTTTTTGCATTGTTTCCTTCGGAGACAAGATTTGGACTGACTGCAAACACCAGCACGCAGTGCTCCCGGGGGAATGAGACTCTGAGCTTATTCCTCCTGCCCTGGTAACCACCGCGGAGCTGCTGATGCAACCTCCAGCCTTCAGCTGCTGCAGAGGCCCCAGCTAAGGCTGCGTTATTACCAGTTTTCAGGGCTGTTGTACTGAGCAGATCCAGAATATTTCCCCAGGGAAGAGCCATTCATTCATTTCCACTGTCTGCTAATTTAAAAATGTGAATATCTGTTCGATTCTGCATGCCAGAACCTAGCCTTCCATACTTAGACCAGTGTGAAATTTAAATAAAGACGATAGCAATGTTCTCAGAGCACAGCAAGGGGGTCAGTCGGTGGAAATTACTCTGCAAAGCCCTGTCTGTGTAAAAGAAGGGGAGAGGTGAAGTATTCACACGGTCTAAATAAAATGTCTGGATATATCTGTGGCCCAAGTCTTGGGATGCATGAGATCCAAAGCAGATAGAAAGGACCTGGACCCTACTAGAGGAAAAGGAGGATGAAAACCAGTGATTCAAAACTTCAGAGGCTCTAGATTAAAAAAAATGTGGGTTTTGGGGGGGTCTAACATGACAGTACTACCACTTTTGCAGAGAACAGACCACAGGTAAGGCTCCTTTGTGAAGTCCCAACACACCCAGCCCTCATCAACCCTTTCTTGCCCAGTGCTGGATCTGCCGTACATAGAAAAAGGCAATTTTTGATGTTATAAGACCTCTATAAAATTTCAAAGTGGATTATAATGACCTTTATGAAATAGAAAGATGAAGTTAAACATTGAGATCAGCTGCAATCCAGAATCAGCACCTCTCCTCTTTTATCTCAGTCTTTATTGAGTAAAAAGTGAACCAAAACACGGCGTAAAAACCAAACTCATATCAGCTGGTTTTCTGGTTTAATTTAGTTTACATTCCGAAAGATTTTCACAAAGTTGCACTGAAAATACTGCTATTTCCACAGTGCCTTATCATTGTTGTACTATTGCCACAATTATCCGTCATTACGAACAAATTTGTATCAGGACAAGAAAATGGTTCCTCAGAAATTAAACAGCACTCCCTGGTGGGATAATTCCATCTCCTGAACTTTCCAGTAATGAAAACCGTAAGTAAATTTGCTGTAATTCAGACCACAGAAGACCCTCTACTGTTAAACCAGATTCTAATGTTTTCACTAGGCCAACAACTTGATGCTCAACAGAAAACTCCCGAAGGTACCTAAAGCTGTAAGAGGGTTCCTACACGAGATCACAACATCCCTAAGCCAGGCTCCAAACTCAGGCAGCTGAGGTACTTCTGCAAATTCCTCCAAAGCTCATACAATGGCCTTTTGCAACTGTAGGCAAATAAATACCTTCGAAAATCTGACCACGCAGGTCACCAGCTGCCACTGAAAGGCCAGGTGTGGGGTTTTCCTGGACACTTTTCCAGGGCTGACTCTTTGGTGCAGCTGGAATGCAGGGACAGCCCGGCCTGAGGCTGCTCCTTGGTTGAGGGCACCATGGGTGCCAAGTGCTCTCTGCTCACACTTGGTCAAAGACGACACAGCCAATGACATCCTGAACGTTTCAGCTCATCATGTCCATAATCTCCCTGAAATGAAGGCAGTGCCTGGTCCTCTAACGGCCATTTCCCTGCAGGGGTGTTGCAGTGAGATGCACACTGGAGGACACCTACATGGTGTTTACCTTCAGAGCGAGATTCATGTCACGAACTCCAAAGTCAGATGCTTCATTTCAACCTGGACTTGAAAGGTCCCTTCAAATCAAGAACGCCTCCAGAGTAATCATCCTGGTTTGTCTCAGCCTGAGATGGATTGCCCGACTAAAGGCAGTCTGCACTAACCAGCTCACCCTTCATGGACAAGTTGCTAAGTCAAGGCAGACGGATGCAGACTCCTGCGTGTTTTTAATGCAGACACCTTCTGGACAAGGACCCTATGTGGGAATCCCCTCAGCAGCCTATATTTTTTGTTCTTTGGATGGACCAAAGGAGCTCTACTGAGCTATTCGACCTTGAAAACCTGAGCTCCAGCAGTCTGGCAGGTTTTCATTATCTTTACATGTTGTTTTATGAAATGTCATTTATCAGCTGCCTGAATATGCAGCTGTGGGAACACGACCTCTCTGGCCAGAGCTCTGCCTCGTCCCTTCCATGGCGTCACTCGGCACTGGTGGGGATCGTTAGAGGGCACCAGGTCACGCACACAGCACAGCGACAGGCAGGCTTCCCCTGGGACCACACTGCTGCTGCCCAAATGCCTCCGTGTTTGCATGAGCTGGAGACAACGAGAGGATGAACTGACTTTCAGCAAGATGGAAGAAAGTATTTTCAGCTCTGAGCATCACAACATTTTCAAGGACCGAAGGTCCCACCCAGTTCAGGGCGCTGGACTGCTCTGGGGTCTTTGCCAAGACTTGTTTTCAAGCAGCGTGGCCCTTCGGCAGCCTCTCCCATCAGCCCCAGGTTTGGGTGTTTCCCCCCTTGGTACAGACCCTGACGTTGTGGTTACCAAGGCTTTGCCACATCTCCTTTGCTCTACAGCACCGTGATGTAGGTGTGCACACAAGCTTCAGAGCCTTGGAGAGCAGAGCCCTGCATCTCTGCACACCTCCATCGGTCCCCCCCTCCCCGCATCTCTGTTTCCTGCGCTGCGTTGTGCACAGCTGCGAGATGAACCCAGCTGTGGCCCTTACTGACAGAGCCCTCCTAGGAAGACAACTCAAAGACTACCCAGGGTTTGACTATTTTTTTTCTCTGGAACAGACCTCCCCACACTGAAAACAGAGCTCATCGGCGTGGGAAACAGCTCGGGGGAGGCCAAACCTAGAGCAAACCAGAAACTGAGACTCGCTGCAAAACCCACCACTTCTGCTTCAGATGCTCAGCACACATCTCTGACCCGGCTTCCTCTGGCAGAAACACAGAGCAACCAGCAGATTTAAAACATGTTGCTTTAAAAAAACCCAACCCTAACCCCTACCAAAACAAGACACTCCACTGCACACACTTCTGCCCTCAGGGAGGTGACGAAAGGACAAAAAAACCCAGTGTGAGAGCTGCAAGTCACGTTGCTCAGGATGCTGCAGGAAGGGGCTCTGATGCCCCACGATGAACCCTCCCGCAGCTCCTGCATCGAGCCAACACACCAAGATTTTGTAGCGTGTCTGTACCTGTGTGCATACCCACACATGTCCCCACGGACATCCGCAGCACAGCCCATGTACAGCACATCCCCGTGCCCTAGCTCAGCCACTCCGGTTTCCTGAGCTGGATCTCACCCCACCGACGGATGGGGTACCCGGGCACGTTATGCTTGCTCAGCATCCCGCTGATTCCTTTGGGCTCCACCTGCACGCCCGGGCAGGAGTCGACCCTTATCTGACCAAACATCATAATCCCCAGCACAGAAAAGAAGGTCACAGTCAAGCATTTGGACTCAGACCAGTTTACGCCCGGCCTTTGAACCACCCGCAGCAGCGGGGTGGGGTGTGAACGTGGGTGTGCGGCTGAGCCACACCAGCGCGTCCCCAGGGCAGCCCCACAAGCGACCCGGGGAGAGCTGTCAGGGCAGAGAGATCAGATAACCCCAGCAACGCGCTCCACCAGCCCCATTAACCCTCCTGCTTTGCACCCGTCATTGGGAGCACGCAGCACTCCCAGCCTCCACCCCTCCTCATCCTCTAGCTGAGACCCGCCCGGTGGGTTTCACATCCCTCACCAGCTGAGTGGCTTCACGTGTGCTGGGATGCAGGTCCGACAGGAGCCCTGTCCCACTGTGTCCCCACCGCTGCCAGCGCTGAGCACCTCCTCCACCCCACTGAGCTTCCTGCAGCATCACTGCACCCAACACAACATCAGTACCGCCGGGTGGGTGTCACACGCCCCAGTGAGGCAGGGGTGCCCTGGGGAGGGGGGATGCCTTTACGACCCCCCGTAATGTAGCTCCAGCTCTGGGGTGCCAGAATAAGGAGGGAAATGCTGCAAAACCCCTCTGGGGGAGATGGGTCTAGGTGTTTGTATCCCCCACGGTTGGTCTTCTCTCCTCTCCTGGATGCTCTGGGTACCCAGGTCCCCTTTCAGGCCCCCCTGAGCCCCGTAGCCCCCCACTTACCCCAGTGTTGCAGGCTAGCCCTGGCAGTGAATAGCACAGAAAATACACCTTCTGTGGACAATGTTCAACTCGCTGCCATTCAGTCCCATCAGGTGCTCTCTGGTTTCCATCTCACAAGAGAGGGTGACTGCCAGCGCCTGATTTACCTTCCCTGTGCCATTTACTGCCTCCTGTATGTGCATGGATCACATCCCCTCATATTTATCTCATCTTCAAAATAAATGTTCCCCCTCATCCTTCAGCCTCTCCTCATCGGGAAGTCTTTCAGTGTCTCCAATCATTTTTGTTGCCTATCTCTTGACCCCTTCTATTCCTGCTGCATCTTTTCGAGTTGGATTGACTAGAAACGAACACACACTTCCCGGCAAGACCACAGCACTGATTTATGTGCTGGCATTATCATACTCTCAGTAATATTTTTAATCCCATCCTTCCTCAAGTTTTCTCTGCTTATCCGGCTGTGGCTGTACACGGAGAGCAGAGATTTGCACACAGGTGTCTCTGGTGCTGCTGGTCTCCTCTTCCCAAACGGTTACAGGTAATTTAGACCCATCGTGTTCCCAGTGCTCATCCCCTCATGCAGCACACGCTGCATTTTAGCCTCTCTGCTCGCCAGCACGCTGCCCAGCCCTCCAGCTTCATCAGGGGAAAACCCTTGTGAGGTCTTCGAGCTCCTTTATTGATTAACTCCAAGATATCTCAGGCATTGGCGAATTTTGCTGTTCATCTGTTCATCTTTTTTTTTCCAAGCTCATGAACAAATACACTGCATAGTGCCAGGTCCTGCACACATCCCTGTTGCATTCTGTTAAAACTTCAGCATAATTTTTTCTCCTGTTGGCTCTCAGATGGTTCCTCACCCGCAGCAGCATCCCACCCTTCACCCAGCACTCCCGTAACCTCCCCGTCAGCCCAGCTTGCAGGAGGGGCAGCAATATTTCCCCGCTATTGACTGACCCACAATGCCCTAGGGAGGGACCACCCATCGCCACTTCACAAAGTGGAGGCTGAAGCCTTCTCCTTGCTCCCTAGGATACAAGATTTGAGACGGAACAAAGGCAAGGGATGGGAAAGAGGTTGGAAAACACTAACCAGGGACCCTGGACTTGGGCTCTGGCTTCCTTGGAGAAGACCACCACAGCAATAAAGCGCTGTGGTCCAAACGGCTGGGACAGGATCGCAATCATCTGGGGCCAAACAAATCCACTCTCCAAGGAGAGTCCTTCAGCACAGCCAGCTGACACATCTCCGAGCCCAAGCACGGCAGCAGGTACGTGCCCACAATACCAGGCGTTATTCTGGCCAGCAAGGGGGTCCCTGTCTCTGCTGGGCAAAGCCCTGGGTGCAGAACTGGTTGGTGGAGACACATCCAGAGTTGAAAACGTGTTTCCCCCCTCACCAGGCATGTTTCTATTCAAATCAGTGTCAGCCATTCTGCAAGATATTTGCCTTCCTGCATTTATTTTCCAATAACAAAGCTGTCCCCAGCTCCTTAGAGCTGGTATTTTTATTTTATTTAGTTAATATTTTTAAACATTACTACCGCTATAATAAATGTTAACTATTTGTGCAGAGCTCTCAGTGCCTTGGCAGGGGCCTTTATATGTGCAAAATAACAGCAAATCATAATAAATAATAATAATAAATTATTATGGTTGATTACAAGGGAATGTGCTACATTTTTATAAGCTCTAGACCACCTACAGCTCACAAAATATAATGGGAAACATTAAGCCTTTAACTGGTTTTATACATTCCCTTCCCCCGCTTCCACTCCCCATGTTCTGTAATAGATTTACAAACAGTGTAAGGGGAGGGAAGGGAAAAAAAAAAAAATCTTCCCTTAAAAGAATAGCATCAAAATTCTCCTCAGCTTTCCAGCTGCTGAGTGTTTCTGAAGCCTTCAGTGAAATGCAATTAGTATCTTTTACCGCCTGCCTTCTGGGGATACTGACATTATTATCTTATTGCAGTTTCACCTTGACATGCAGATCACAAGGCAGCGAGCTGGAGTCTGTCTCCAGACGCCTTGAATTGTGGCATTGCCCCAGCTGGCTCAGCGAGTCGAGAAAAGGAGGAAGAAAAAAAGGAGAGAAGAGCCATTTTCTCATCCTGTGGATCGCAGCTTTAAAAAAATGCATAAATATATAGGGGGAAATGGGAGGGGGGGGAGGCAGGCAAACCCCTGTGCTGCAGGCAGGGTGGGATGGCAGGGGGGGGGTCTGCCAGCTGGGGAGTAGGCGCTGCTCTGTGCCATCCCGGAGCTGCCAGCACAGGCTGGGGCTTCAAGCAGGACCTGCTCCCCCTCCCCTCCAACCCCCCCCATGGTTCAGTTCCATATGGACGCGGTCCCAGATCTCTGCATTTCGCCACGAAAAGGAAAAGCAAACAAAAAAA
>VZTO01021022.1:899-43363 GCA_013400615.1 Syrrhaptes paradoxus
AATCTCTTTCTTGGAATTGAGAAATGTGTTTTGAGAAAGAAGCAAACACATTCTATGAGATGTAGACATAGACCAGCGTGTGTGTATGTGTGTGCACTAACTGAAGAACAATAGGTTAGAGATTATCCTGAAACCAAATTAGAACATTTTGCTTGCAGCAAATTAAATGAAACTAATAAATATGCAAAACAGACTATTATTATGTAAATCAAACAGTTTCACTATTCTGTTTGGTGGAGAACCATTTCAACACTTTCAGTTAAAAATTACTGTTGTCTGAGTATCATAGATTTTAAGAAGGAATTTCTGGACAGCATATAAAACATTGGGAAAATATTATTTCTTTATCACATTCCATCCTACAACCACCTTACCAACAGAGTCAATCACAACCTAAATGCTGTCATAAGAAATGAGTGGAAAACCTGTACAAGACAGTTACATTTCATTTAGCTTTCCTTTAGCTTCATGCTTCATGGAAAATATCCTGTGAAATTAATCTGTACAAAAAGACAAACTTTGTCACTTTCTTTCCAGTAAATCCTCCTCAGTCAAATCTTTCTCCTCTTTCTTCCTCTCTCTCTCTCTCACACACACACATGGAAACAAATATACGTGGTCTCTTTTTCATGTTTCCACTTGAACGAGAAATAGAAATACTAATAAGGGAGCAGATGTTTTAACAGGTTTTTATATTCTTGAAATTCAGTTTACCTAATAACTGTGTCTCATCAAACATTTTCATAACAAAATTAACAAGTCTTCATAACCCCATTGAGAGCAGTTCATCTAAGTATTGTCATTAAATCTTTCATATGGAAGAATTTACCACTGCCAGCTTGTGTTAGGGTAACAAAGGGCAATCTTTGTGCACTGCAAATATAACTATAAGCAACATTCTTGTAAAGTAGCAATATCAGTATTATTCACCTTGAGAACTAAGCAGTTACACTTCAGATGTGACAGACCTTCCACATTAAATTTTTACACAGGTGGAGCTGACCTTTCTGCTTTTCAGTGATGTTCCAGGCAAGTCCTATTAGCAAATTTCATGTTGCTAATCACTTCGGGAGATCAACAGATCAATGCCTACTGGCCTTTTGATGACAGTTACTGTGTTAATTAGTAACAAGAAACAGGAACACAAAGGGAAGGTTGTTGTCTTGTACCCAAAAGCAATGCTTACAGGAGCCCTAACTGGAAATCAAATGATACATGAACAAATTTTCAGATCTTACAGGAACAAGCTAAAGACTACATCACTTCCAAATTAACTTCTTTTAACTCACTCTTGTCTAGGAATTATAAGAAGTGCTCATCTTTCTGCTTTTTCATGCTGGACAGTGTGAACAAAAGTACTGAAACATTAAGATTTTATACTCTTAAGATGGGATATAGAATACTTCTCAGTCCAATAAGTGCTTCTAGAATCTTTTCTGTAATTTGTATGGTAAAGTGTCCTGACAGGAAAATAAATAAAAGAGAAGGGGAAAGAAAACACTGCATATTGCACTCTGCTTATTAGAAATCTCTACAGTATGTCCTGATATGCTGCACACAGCTGATGGGCTCACACTGAAGAAGCTGCTGGCGTAGGTGGCATCTGGCAAAGTATCATGTTGGAGAAATAATGAGGAGAGCTGCAGAAACAAAAAGCCATTCATACTTCTCTTTCTCTAGTCTAATATACTCTATTTGGAATCTGCCTGGATTCTGTACTCTTAAATGGTGTGAACATCGCAAATGTTCAACCTCTAAGGCTACACCTTCTCCTGTCTGTCCTTACAGCAATAGTGGCAAGTGTATGGCTCAGGCAGAAAGAACAGTTATTCCTAACAGGGACCTGTACCGTATAACTGTTCCTATTTTTAATTTAGTTAACATCTAAAATATTGCATAGATTCTATGTTCCTTTGCATATTACTTAACCTTAAATCAGATGGGCAACAAGAAATTTGGAATAAGTTTTGAACTATTTCATTCACATTTTCACCTGGAGGACAGGAAAATAAACACATCCCTCATAGAAGAGGATATGTAAACTGTGTCAGTAGATGACTTGGTTTAAAAATGCTCTCAAAAGTGGGACTGGAATGTCTTGCATAGTTTTGTATTGTCCAGACCGCTAAAGCCTGATTTTGCAAGGGAAAGCAATGACATTTCAGTGAGGATGCTAATTAACTGTGTGAATTTACCGTGTAAAGTCCTACTTATCAAAATGGCTGTAGACCATTTCTTATAGAAGCTGAGGTCATCAAGGACATTGTGAGCTTTGGATGATTGACAAATGCAGTTACTGAAGGTGCATTTGCATTTGCATAATTAAGCAAAAAAAAGGCAAAAAAAGTAAGGAAAAGGGGTTTGATTTTTTTTTATTGGGAAATCAGTCTTTTAATTAAGTAGCCTGAATAGTACAAGTGTTGATTGGTCACTGCACCCCTCTGACTCATAAGGTAGAGATTTTATTATCAAATGGGTAAAGATTGTCATCAATAGCTTTAAAAGAAATCAGACTTTGCTTTTCCAGCAGCAATTAACCTTGAGCAATAGGAAGCTTGCCCAAGTTATTCATAGAAAGGTTCTGACCTTGTTTCTAGAAAGAATAATGAACTTAAGATCTAAAGATTGTCTGTAGCCACTAATGCTTTCAACTAACAGATGAAGCCTGAGATTTATTTGAGTTTTTAGGGAGAAATGCAGGATGGACCAGAACAATCAGAGAGGAAAGGGTGTAATCAGTATATGATCGAGATTAATATGTGAAAGATAATCAGCAGTTTCTGTCTCTACAGGTAAAACGTTGACCTGCACAGCAGGGATTGGATTTTACTCAAGCTGAAAGGCAAATAGCAAAAAATAATGACTACTTAGAAATGGGGGGGAGGAACGAATCAAAACCTACTTAATCTAAAAGAAGTATAACTTTGGAAGGGCAAAATATGGAGTCCTGGTTTCAGCTGGGACAGAGTTAACTTTCTTCATAGTAGCTAGTAAGAGGCTATGGTTTTGATTTGTGCTGAGAAGACTGATAACGCACCGATGTTTATAGTTGCTGCCAGAACAGTCAAGGACTTTTCAGCTTCTCTGCTGTGCCAGTGTCTGCAGGTGCAGGAGATCCTGGGAGGGAGCACAGCCCCAATTACTAGCCTAGGATTCAACCTTAGGTTTAGTATTGAGACCCAAATTGGTCAATGGTATTTTCCATATTGTGCATGTCACACCCAGTACATAGATAAGGCTCTGTCTAGAAGTGCTCTCTCTCCCTCTGGGTTGCCCCTCCCTCGGGGTTGTCTCACTCTGTCAGTCAGCTCTTGGTCTCTCAGATGCTTGGGCTCTTATCTCCTTTCCGGGACTATGGTTTTGGGACTCTCCCTGCTCTGGGATCATTAGCCAGGAACAGACTGAGTCTTGGTCATGGGGTAGTGAGCAGTTTCACTGTGTTTTGCTTTATATTTGTATATTTGTATGTATTACTATTGTCACTATTATTATCATTATTATTTCCAGTTTTGTTTTATTTTAGTCATTAAATTGTTCTTATCTCAGTCCATGAGTTTCTTTTCCATTTACCCCTTTAATTGTCTCCTCTATCTCTAGGGGGTGGGAGGGTGAAGAAGTGGCTGTATGATGTTTCACTGCCAGCCTTGCTTAAACCACAACATATGGATCGTATAATATTAGTAAAAAAGACCACCTGAATTTTGATGTAAAATACAAAAATATAGAAATGGCAGGAAAAATGTGTAGACTTGTCTTTCCCTTTTGTGTAGAACTGGAAGGCAATGTGACTCAGCAAACATACATGATATATAAATAATGAGGAAACCAAGAGATAATATGAGACTTCAACATTGTACATTCAGCAAAACATTCTTTTTTAAGTTTAAAACACTTAAAGGAGGAAGGACTGGTTTCAGTTCCCCACCTACACATCCTCTGTATCTTCTACTCAGGTCACTAAAACTAGTATTTTCAAAGGTGGCTTAAGACACTAAATACCACTGTCCTACAATGAAATGTAAATCTCTGTTATCTACTTTCATTCTGAAAAGGAGTTTTGCAAGTGTTTTGGGAAACTTTACTTTCATTCTTTCCTTTTCTTATCTTTCAACGTGGTGACACTATCTGGCTAGACAGAGGTATAAAAGAAAGAGTGTATTAATAGAGATACTCTTTTTTTAGAGTGTTTATAACCAGTGAAAAATGTGAGTAGCTGGATGAAATGCTTGAGGTGACAAACAGAAGTATTTTTCTCTGATTTGTAAATGACACATCTCGACATAAGAAATACCTAGAAGTAAACACCCGTGGAAGTGAAATTTTTGTTTCACATTGTAACATTTTCTATCATAATTGAAAATGAGAAAGAAAACCAGAATCTGTAGTATAGGAAATATCTTCTGTATTATTAAAAGAAAATTCTCTTTAAGAAACAGAACTACAAGAGGACTATGGGCAGAATGACCACATCTGCACATGATTTCACAATTTCAAGAATGATTGGTACAATTCATTTAGTTCTGAAAACACTTTAAAAAATCAAGTGAAATTTTATCAGGCAGTTAAATCTCTGTGTCTATGCAAACACAGACTGTCTCAGGCTTTCCAGTGTTAGGAGTCTATTTACTAGCACCCTCGGGGATGTAATAGATAATGGGGTTTTTAATGAGGCTACCACACAACTATGGGTTCTGGTTGCACACAGACACTGTTTTCTTTTAAATTACCAAATCTCTATTTAAAAAAAAATAATAATGTTTGTTCTAGGGTGACTAGCTGGAATTTTGTACCTCCTTATTCTAAAGAGATATAAGAGTTTCCAACTTCTTTGCACTCCCTTGAGTATCCCAGTCACTTTTTAGGCTATAGGGCAGACATCCATGTATACAGGCATGCATGGTCAACTTCCCTACACTGCAAAGATGTTTTTTGTGCATCCTGATCTATGCTCCCAGCCCCCTTACCCAGATCTTTGTCTATTTATTACCTGTTGTGAATTTTCACCACAAAATATCAAGAAGGAAAATTGTAGCACTTTTAATTGGATGCCTTACTGAAAGAGTACTAAGTACAATATTGCAGCAGCTGTCTTTATTCCATTTCAAAAGCTTTGGCTTTAAAATTTCATCAAGAAAATATACCTGTAAACACCACACATTAATTATCATTAGTGTGAAACTATTTAATATTGAGTTAGTATAAACATGAAATTATGCATGCGTATCTACCATTAGGAAGGATGAGTTCTATTTCTAAGGTCTACACTGCAAGATCTTGAAATACACAGGGTAACTCTGAGAAACAGCATACTCAGGGTTACAAAAAGAAACAAGAAAGAAGGCATGAAATTTGAAATAATATGCCTGAGTTTTGACTGCCATTGTCACTCAAGACATGACTGAGTTGCAATGAGATATAAATCCCTTTAAAGCTGCTGTTTCTGCCACTGAGATAAGGTGAAAAAGAGAACTTTTCAAAAGGACTGCTACTGTGACATATAATCATCAGATACAGCTCTGCCTAAATGTCTGGAAATACAAGACAATGGAAGGTCAAGAAGAAATCTTGAGACATCTCAAGTGTTGGATTTTGTAATTTATTAAGCACCTTAAAATCAATATGAGACTTCAAAGGTGCCTGTGACAAGACTACAGGTCATATGAGTAGAGTATGAAAAAAATCAACCTCATCTACCAGAACAATGTGGACAACATTAATTGGAAGACATTGCAAATGCCAATTTTCCATAGGTAACATGGAGTTGCAAACCATTTTAACTTTATTAAGATATATGTCATCCAAAGCTATATATAATAAAGGTCATTACCTAGGATAAGAGAATTCTCCCATTCTCTCCCCCATCCCAACTGGGTGCAGGGAGTAAGCAAGCGGCTGTGTGGTGCTCATATCTGGCTGGGATTAAACCATGACACAGCTAAATGCTGTTGCACTTTTGAAAAAAAAATTCCTAAAACCAAAATGACTTATTTTTGTTCTCTTGAAGTAATGGAGTCTTAGATATGAGGGGATAACATAAAAAAAAAGAGCCCAGTGTCACCATGAGAACATTGGTCTTTCAGCACAAACACAAACACACTAGATGCTCCCACTCCCTGACATGAGCCAGTGTTTCCTTTATAGATACTTTCACTATCAGAATCACAATCTTCATGATAATGTACAAATGGAAATACTGAGGCAGACATATATAAGACATGACTGATCTCCAGGCAACACATTACAGAGCCCCACAATGATTTTTATCATTTAGGGTGGGAGATATATGACCAAAAGTTCATAGAATCATAGAATCATAGAAGAGCTTGGGTTGGAAGGAACTTTTAAAGATCATCTAATCCAAACCCTATCTGTAATTGTCTAGATTTCTTCTAAATTCCTTCTGCAAGTACTTCTAAAAAGTGGCTTACCTCATCACCAAGTGAAGGCCTGATAATACATTCATTATCAGAATTGTAACCGTGCCTTTCTCTGCACCAGCTCTAAGGAGAGTTAACAATATCAGATGCACACATCTGAAGCTAGCTAGGTGAATCCTCCCTATATCAATGTATAGTGTTAAGATAACCAGCCTAGCTCTTGAAAACTGTACCATCAGCATTGCACTACAGTATGGAAAGAAGGAAGTCATCAAAATGAGAACAAAAAAGCCTGAGTGCTGTCAGCTGCTACTGACACACAACCATGAGAAACTGCAGATCCCTGGCAAGAGCTAGGAAGAGTGCCTAAAGAGCTAGAAGAATTTCAGTGAGGGGAGGGGACTGAAACCAGGACAGGGAGAAAGAATGAGGTGTAACTCTCCTTATTACCAAACATCCTCCTGCTGCTCTGAGTAGAGCAGAAGCAGAACATTAACATGGTTCTGCCAGACTAATATACCCTCTTCCTATTGTGAGTCGCAGTATTTTTAACTTGTGTGAAAGGGCTACCATGGCACAGAGTGATTTAATCTTTTCACACTGATCTCTCCCAGTAATAAGCAACCCCAGATCACTGCAGCAAATGTGTTTCAGACGAGGTTATGAATCACTCTTAGGGAACAAAGTAACCCATTTAAGTCTCACTGCTGCTGAGTGCATGTACTGAGTACATGTTTCAGAGTGCGTCATGTACAAAATTCTCTCACCAGCTGCATCCAGACGGACCTGTTGTTACTATTTTGCATTTAATAGGATTTCTATAACCGGGTAAAAGCACCTCATTATCTGAAGTAGTCTCAAATAATATGTAGCAAATGCTCTGTGTGTTAGGCAATATTCTCTGAGATTTCAAGACATCCCAGAATTTAAGAGCTACCACCTCATCATTTAAACTAAATTTTTTGAAGTGTTTTGTGTTAATTATTTAAGCCTCACAACACCTTTGTGACAAAATAAATTATCATTATCAAGGCAATTTCCATTGCTGTCACACAGTTTAAAGTTGTGATGAAAAGCTGCTCAGGGATCTAGGCATTAGAAGCCCCAGACAAAAAGAACTTCACAGAATCACAGAATCACAGAATGTTAGGGATTGGAAGGGACCTCGAAAGATCATCTAGTCCAATCCCCCTGCCAGAGCAGGAACACCTAGATCAGATCACACAGGAACGCATCCAGGCGGGCTTTGAATGTCTCCAGAGAAGGAGACTCCACAACCTCTCTGGGCAGCCTGTTCCAGTGCTCTGTCACCCTCACTGNTGGACACAATATTCCAGATGCGGTCTCACCAGGGCAGAGTAGAGGGGGAGGAGAACCTCTCTTGACCTACTGACCACCCCCCTTCTGATACACCCCAGGATGCCATTGGCCTTCTTGGCCACGAGGGCACAGTGCTGGCTCATGGTCATCCTGCTGTCCACCAGGACCCCCAGGTCCCTCTCCCTACTCTCCAACAGGTCAGTACCCAACTTATACTGGAACCTGGTGTTGTTCTTGCCCAGGTACATTTGTGTAGAAAGCCAAAAAATACAGACATTGACCCAGAAGGCAGGTTAACTGTTTTATATTAACATTCAAACTGAATGTCTCTATACATGTTTCTTTCCCTGAAAATGAGCAAGCTACATTTTCAGAGAAAAGTCCTTTCATCAAAAGGTATTTTTCAATTTAGAGGTAAAGTTGGAAATGGAACAAGCAAGCAACTACACAAAGGAGATACATACCTCATCCTTGTAGGGAACAGAATCAGAGAAACAAAGGTGGATACTGGCATGAACTGAAAATAAGGATCTCAAATCTCCAACTTTTCATGCCTCTCTCTGCCTCCAATTAACATGAGGGTAAGTTTTAAAGTAGAGTATATGGTATAGATGGCATGTATAACTAAATCAACCATCTACGTGTGAGGAAAGGTGTACACATGAAAGGAAAGAGATATACATCAGCCACTAAGAATGTTTGTGTACTTAGCATACTCCATACTTACACACTTTTGCTGCATTTCTATCTATTTTACTTATCCCTGTGATAAAAGGATAAAAATAGATTAAAAGAAGGGTTAAACATCCATTAAAAAAATCTGGTTTAAAATGTTGGACTACAGGTTTTGTTGTGGTCCTCACTGCTGATATAGTCCAAAAAGGTATATTCTGCTCTATACTAGTCTTTACCCCTTGAGAAGTCACAGGAAAGACTTCACAGATAAAAGAAAGGTGAGGATATAGACTGCTTACAAATTACTATCACAATTACCATCATGCAGTATTATTTTTCCATGGTTTCAGTTGTAATGAGCTAATCAAGGAAGATATCATACATTACCTACTTTCTCAGACAACTTATTAAAATACAAAGTGTAACAAGACTTTGCAGCTGTATCACAGAATCCAAACTACTGAAGGTACATTTGCATACATCACTTCTATGTTATCTTTAACCAAGGCAACTATCTTGAGTCTTGTGAGCTTTCATTTAAAAGTACTTCAGCAGCAAGAAGTGAAAATTTTAATCCTCAAAACATAACTTGGTTTGGCTAGGAGTCATAACGATCAAAAAAAGCAAGCTGAATTTGAACATAGGAAAGTACGGCATTTGCTCATCAGTTACAGTATTTGTTGCTATTCTTCATGAATCATAAGAAAATAGTGGGTTTATTTCACAAGGAGACTGCAGATTTTCACGAGACGTTATTATCTCTCTTGTCCACCTAACTGAAACCTTCCTAAAACCACCAGCTAGACAATGAAAAATCTGTGCCTGCAATAGAGTGTAATGACAAATGACAATTATCATACTGTTATTCAGTATCAACAACAAATAATTAAAAAGTGGATGGATGTGACAGAAGACCTTTAAGGTGTTGCCAAACTCTGTATGGATAAACTAAATATTTACAATACATCTAATGATTTAATCAGTCTTAATTGTAACTGTGGCTGGGTGAAAAGCTCACATGGTCTAAAAGTAATGAAGAAAGTGTCAAATGTTTGACCAGAAACAATTAACTTCTGCCCAAATATTTATTGTTTTGCAAATAACTAGAAACTGGTAAAAATTATCGTAGTTGCAAGAGAAAGCCTGTTGTCTGTACACACAAAATAAATTTCCTTACACATCAACTTTGAGTATTAAACTCTTTAAGTATATATAATATTGAGAGTTTCCTTCTGCAAACTGTAGAAATATTTACAAAATACCTTGCGTTTTAAATAATAAAAAAATAATTACTTAGTATTGACAAGCTCACACAATGTAAGCTGTTATTACTGACATGTAACAATATGTTCAGTGTTCAAGGTTTTCACACCCCACTGCAGTGGACGGTTGAGAGAGGTTTTTCGTGGTTCCCTGAAAAGGAGCACTGGCTAAGTGGAGTCAGACAATGACTCAAGGAACAATCCAACACAATTTTATTTACCTCAGCAACTGCAAAATCATAACAAATCAACTGTTCAGAGTCAAACATCAAATCACGCTTATCAATTATCACCAGATATCAAGCAAGCAAGCACCAAATAGTGCTCAGTCATTATTCGGAGGCTAAAATCAGACAGAAGACAGAGTAGGAAAGAGTTGTAAGGTAAGAAAGAGGGGGGGCAGTAAGAGAGAAATAGAGAGACAGACACACACAAAGACATGGAGATAGCATCACCACCTCATTAAAGAGCCTTGTCAATCTTCTTTAGGCAGAAACTTCAGTCAGAAACTTCATCCAGAAAGTCCTTCCATGGGGGTGATGGCTTGACGGGGACTAGGTGGTTGGGCTCACCTTTTATACAGTTTGGTTCTCCCAGGACCACCCCTCAGGGAGAGCAACAGCCCTGTATCCAGGTCACCTTCCAGATTGACCTTGGGGGGGTGCAAGCGCTCTGCATCCAGGTTGCCTTCAGAGTGCAGCTGGCTCTCTACCAGGGAGATGACTCCAACCCCCAGCACCCATGCCCCACCTCAACAGGTGTGCCCCTCACTCAGAGCATTAACAACTCACTAATGTTCATTCACAAAATAACTTTTCTTCCAAGATGGTCTGCCCAAGCTGTTCGCAGACATAGTGGAGCCTCTTCTTTAGAAATGTTCTGTCTGAGTGCTCTGCCCAAATGGTTGAGCTATAAACAGCATCGTCTGGGGATAAAACTGGTCTGTGACAAAGGTCAGGTTGGATGGGGCTTTGGGCAACCTGATCTAGTTAAAGATGTTGCTGCCCATGACAGGGAGTTGGACTTCGTGATCTTTAAAGGTCCCTTCTGACCCAAACCATTATATGGTTCCATTATTCTATTGGTTGCACACCTGATTCTTCTGTATAAATTGGGATTATTCCCTGTGGCTTAAAAGGAAGCAACACAGAGCTGAATAATGTAGCTGTTGAACTGAAGACATAATAAAAAATATGTATCTTCAAAAACTGTTTAAGCAAATCTATTTCTGAGAAAAATTATATGATTTGAGCAAAATGCTGCATTTGTGAACAGTTCCACTTTGGAAAGATAGAGTAAACATAGACCCACCACTGGCCAAAGCTGAGCCAATCAGTGATGTTGGTAGCACCTCTTTGACAACATATTTAAGAAAAGGTAAAAAAACGCTGTGCAACAGCAGTTGGGAGAGAGTAGTGAGGATATGTGAGAGAAGCAGCTCTACAGACATCAAGGTCAGTGACGAAGGACAGAGAGGAGGAGGTGCTCTAGGCGCCGGAGCAGAGATTCCCCTGCAGCCTGTGGGGAAGACTATGGTTATGCAGGGTGTTGCTCTGCAGCCCATGAACCATGGTGGAGCAGATATACACCTGCAGTGAGTGCATGGAGGATGCCACACCAGAGCAAGTGGATATACCTTGAAGGAAGCTGTGACCCCTTGGAAAGCCCATGCTGGAGCAGGCTCCTGGCAGGAACTGTGACTCATGGAGAGAAGCCCATGCCAGAACAGGTTTTCTGGCAGGATCTGTGACTCTATGTGGGACTCATGCTGGAGCAGTCCATTCTTGAAGGACTGTACCCTGTGGAAAGGACCCACACTGGTGCATTTTGTGAAGACCTGCAGCCCATAGGAAGGTCTCACATTAGAGAAGTTCATGAAGGATTGTATCCCATGTAAGGAATGCCACACTGGAACAAGGGAAGAGAGCAAGGAGGAACAAGTGGCAGAGACATTTCCCATCCCCCTGTGTTGCTCGGAGGAGGTAAAGAAGTCAGGAGTGAAGATGATTCCAGGAAGAAGGGAGGGGTGCAGGAGTGTTCTTTCTAAATTTGTTCTTATTTTTCATTCTCCTACTCTGATTTGATTAGTAATAAATTAAATTCATTTCCCCAAGTCTGTTTTGCCTGTGATGGTATTCCTGAGTGATGTCCCTGTCCTTATCTCAACTCATGAGTTTTTTCAACTTATTTTCTCCCTCTGTCCTGTTGAGGAGGGGGACTGATGGATTGGCTTAGTGGGCACCTTGGCAGCCAGACAAAGTCAACCCATCACAGCAGGGAGTAAAGAAGATGGAGCCAGACTCTTCTCCAGTGCAAGAAGAAGAGGCAATGGACACAAAATGAAATACAAGAAATTCTGTTAAAACATAAGAAAAAGTCTGTTTACTTTAAGGGTGGCTGAACATTGTAAACAGATTGCACAGAGAGGTTGTGGAGTGTCCATCCTTGGAGATATTCAAAACCCACCTGGAAACGACCTGAACCAACCTGCTTTTGTTAACCCTGTTTTGTAGAAGCGGATTGGATTAGATGGTCTCTGGAGGTTCCTTCCAGCCTCAATCATTCTGTGATTCTGTGAAATGTTAAGCTTTCTGAAGTCGAGTTTAAGTAGGATTTGTGTTGCATAGGAATCACAGTGGCTCCCTGCAGAAAGGTAAACTTCACTCCTCAGTGTTCAGCTATGCACATGAGCCTGCAGGTTGAAAACATCATTTTAAGATCTTTAAACACAACTTAAGGGTAGAAAATTTAAGAAAAATGAGTGATCATTCTTCTATAACTGAGAACGGTGCATTGTAAATATTTATATAGCAACATACCCATATATATTTACTTTACTGCAACACAGGAAATGCAGTTGAAATCCTATAGAAAAGTGTTTTATGCTGTTAATATTCAGCAGTTATTAAGTACAAGATCATGTCTTGGCCTTATTTATTATTTTTAAATAGAAAATATTTTCTTAGCCCTGAGAATATTGCTTGAAAGAACAAAATATTTCTACAGGCAAATATGGTGAAAATTAAATTCTGGTTTGTGTATAAAAAGGCAGGAAATACTAATGCCTTAAAATAACCAAAGCATTGGTAATGGCCAACATGAAGAACAAATGGTGAAATAATAATAATAACACTGTAGAATAAATATCCACAACCAGCAGATTTCCCTAGAGTACTCTTAAATGTCTGATCACAATGAATTATGAATATTTCCTAGTTTTGTTCTTTTCCCTGTGGAAGACTGAGCACTGACCTGCCTGGCACATGCTGGATGCACTTGCCCAAGGACAATCTAATCACAGAAAACACGTAGGCAGCATGTGTTAAATCCCAACCCTAATCAAGGCTAAAGGGGAAAGGCCACAATTTCTACCATATTTGAAAAATTTAAAGCACTTATCAGCCCTCTGCAGGAGAGGACTCTGATGGCTCTGCATTTGAAAGAGAATAATAATGTGGTTTTCAGCTCTCCTGGTTTAGACTGAGATCATTTTTAAATGTGAAAGTAAAAGGTTGCAAGCAAATACAAGAGTGCATATTAGAAGCAAATCACATTAAGTAAACTACTCAAGATGTACTCTGGGGTAAAGACTTGTAGCCTATATTAATTTAATGCACAAAATAGCATAACAAATACAGGCATTGCAGATCAAGCTGCAGTTCACTATGATGAGCTAGTTGTTAAAAGCAGATAGACAGACATCTGAGCAAATGAACACTTTAACAGATACTGAGAAAGCTTCTACTGATAGCTGTAGATGTCCCTATGTGTGTCTTGTGAAAGACTTCAAGCTTCTCAATTTAAAAAGTAATTGTAATTACTTCTGATTGCAAACCTTAAGGAAAGTAGAAAGGGCAGCTTTTTTCCTCTTCAGATTTTTACCTGGTGTGGGACCACAGAAATCTTTCACGGTACCAGAAAAGTCACTTGAGACCGTAAAGCTCTTTCAGAATTTATCTAGGACTGGTAATTCAAGTGGAGGGGCAGCTGTCAGCTCCAGCAGCAGAAAGCTGCTACCTGCAGTTGTCTGCACAGGTAAAATTTGCTCCAAAATTTTTACAGCCTCTCTCCTGTGGTCTGGGCTTCTTCCACAGCATTTGAGCAGACAGGTGGATGGTAACTGCTAGTAATGCCATAGCTACCTCCCACATTTGTGAATCTGCTTTAATATAGGAACATTTAATAAGGTTATTGATTTGGGAAGGGGTTTTCCCTGTCAAAGTGAGTACAGTTGAACACCATTGTGATGGGGAAAGTCATCTATGAGCTGCATATATTAGTTCTTTTATTAAAAAAATTATAAAGAAAAAACTTCACAACTATTTACAAATGAAAAGATTCCTCTAGTCTTTAATTTAAACTGTGCATGCCACTGTCAGACTGTTTGGCAGTGGGGACATGCTGTAAGTGGAACAGAGTTACAGTAAAGCAGAATAGCAAAATACTTTTATTTCACTGAATTCCTGAACATACAAATGCTGTCTTAGTCCATTGTATACTTAGATGTTACCACATAGGAAAGGATTAGGAAGGATAGGAAGCAAGGTTGCACACAGCCACTCCTAAAGTAGATTAGGCTATGATGCACAGGCTAGAATATTAAGCACTCCTAAGACACTCAGATAAAACAGTTTGGCTCCCTTCTTATGTCTTACTGAGATATATATATATGGTGGATAAATGCAGGTCATTTTCAGTGCAGAATGAAATATACTTTGTCTTTTTTTCCTCATTGGAAAACTCTTGCCAACATTATCAATACTAGCTGTTCAAAGTACCCCAATACCATGACTGAAGTGTTCTAAGATGCTGGAATATTGTAGAAGTAATATTGTGCTCAAGGAAAAATAGTCTGAGTCTTTTGAGGAGCTCCCAGCTGTAGCTGTGGGCTCTGCAGGAGAGCAAAGTGGCAAATGATGAAAATCCAGTCAGGAATGGTATGAAGCAAGTGCTAAATTACCGTGTTTTCTCACAGAGGAGGCCATTCTGGACATGCACTGGGGCAAAGATGCCTGTTCCTGAGGCCTTATATCCTTTTGAAGTGAAAGAAGCTAACTTTTAAGCTCAGTCTGTCCCATACTAATCTGAATCTCAGAATAAAACATGCAAATAATCAGTTTGTACTGTGATGTCAAGAGCCTCAAGCTCCTGTTCACAAAATCCAAAAGACATTTCAGTGCTTTGGAAACTCTGAAATAGCCTCAGGATTTTCTTAAAGCGAGAAAGTCAAATACGGCATTTAGCAACAGCATTCACAGCAGGAGAACAAAGCATTTGTATGAATTAAAAAGAGTTTTAAAAGAACAAGAAGCTTTTAGACGTCTTTTTTCTTATTCTCCAATAAGATTGCTTAATCTTCAAATCCCTATCTTAATTTTTGTGTTTAATATTTCTCAGAAATCTTAAATTTTTTAAGGGACAAAGTACATTCTGAAAACAACTGTTATGAATTGGAAGCAAGTTCAAGAAATCTTTTTTCCTGTTTTTTTTAGCAATAGATCTCAATATGCACATAACCTTGAAGTTGTTCATCCCTCTCTCCCCAGATTATGCCACTTTTAAGACAAATTACAGATTTTAGCTTCCTAATTCTATTTAAAAGTGTATTTTCTTTTACAAAGGTTTAAGTCTCAAAATATAAAATCATTTTTCACTTGGATTTAAAGATCAATTATTCTGAAAATTTTAATAAAATCTAATAAAAATTGAGCAATCTAATGAAGTACTGCAGTAGTTTAGAGTGATGGTTAAAACTATAACCATGGCAACAAAGAATAAGAAAATGAAAGGTACTTTCCATCTCTGTGTTGTCATGATTACAGAGTTACAATGGAAGGTATAATGGTTTATTTCATGAAATGTTTAAAAATGCAGTAATTATTCAGATCCTACCTTTGCTTCAATTTAAACAAAAATATGCACACATGTATAAAACAGATTGGTTAGAATAGTCTAACAAAAAGGTGACTGAACAAGTCATCTGTATGTTAAAGGTTATATCTCAGGGAAAAAGAAGACTTGTGCAGGCTATGCTAGTACATCAACAAATAGAAATCATCTGATCATGACAGCATCCAGTCATAAAACTGGGGGAAGGAAATGTTCTAACAATCAGAACAGAAATATTCTGGAAGAGGAACAAAAATAGTTCAGGAAAAATTAAAATCCCAGCTATAGTACTTATAAAATTGCATAGAACTGATTCATGAAAAGAATTCAGTGTCACGTTGCCTATGGGTACACCTACATTAACAAGTAACCTAGTAGCAATTAGGAGCAGGAGCAGATATGTCAATCAATGGAGTTGATGTGAGTAGTCAACATCCACAATATACATTTCTATAGGGGTGGTTTTGACTCTCTCTACCCTAGTCCCAAGGACTGACTGTCATTGCATGAAATGTACTCTTGGCATACATTTTCCATCTTAATTTAATCTGAAAGTAATTCAGTTTGTGGTTTCTGATGCCCTTCCATGATGAAAACTAAATGTGAGAAAGGGAACATTTGGGAGAATTGCTTGAAAAATGCTCTGCAATACAAACTAAAACCCTAATGCACATGCACCCATCTGGTAGCAAAACCAGAATCCACTAAATTTTGAAAGAGAAGTTGTATATAGATATTTACATTTGTTTTTTTAAAAATACTTCTGTAGCGAAGATGTTTTAGAACGTGTGTTCACATGTAACAAGGGAGGATATAAGGATCACCCTACTGGCTCATTTGGAAGAAAGCAGTAATAGAAGATATACAGGGTCTTGTGGAGTTTCAAAGTTGAAACACTTTTTGTGGAAAGTGATGGACATCAGGGTCTTTCACCCTTTAATGTTCCATAATGACAATATTTATTCTTATTCTTTTAGAGGTTCAGTCTTAAAAATAAACATACATAAAAATACAATTTCTATCATTTGAATGTACTTTCAGAATATCGATATAACTATAGATACAAATTAGAGCTAAGAGAGGACTGCAGGAAATCAACTAATTTCCAGATTTTTCTTTTAAAAAGTAACTTAACTCTTCACAAAATGAATACCTATGAAAAATATTGTTTCACATCTAAGCATACCTTCTTCATTTTGACTGCACTTTATACTATAATAGATAATGCAAAAAAATACTTGAAACATTAGATAATTTCAAAAGAAACTATTAATGCATTCCATTTATAAAATATAAAAACAGTGTATTTCAACATTTTCAGGACTCCCTTCTTCCCCTTACTCCCCCTGACTTCAAAGGACATACTGACACAATCAAAAATCAATTTTATGAAGTGTTTTGATCTTGACAGAATTGCACTGTTCTGCAGAAAAGGGCCTGACTCAATTTTTGTCTAAATTCTTCTAGTTACAGTTTTGACCTTGCATCAATGGCTACAAATTGTAAACTATTTCTGATAAATCTTTAGAAAAGGTATAACAGATTTAATCTGCAGATTAAAGCAGTTTCCTACTGTCCAGAGACCCATACCAACTGTTTCATAAGCACAGTTACTGAATCTCTGTAAGCCATTAAAATTAATATAATGTTAAAAAGTAAAATATAATTTTTAAAAAGCAATTAAATTACTATAATCCTACCAAGGGCAAAGCTGATGAAATGCAAAAGTGTCCTATACAGAGAAGTACATACAAATGTACATTTATAGATAGGTCTGGTTAAAATGCTAGATGATTTTAGGATTTTATTGGCATAATGAAGGCAGTACAATTTTAAATCTATTATTCCCTAAATTTACTTCCATCACTGTTCAGAGAACAGCTGAACCAGTTGTAATTTTGTGTGGGGAAGAAGGAAGAGGAAAAGGGGGTTGATAACCCTTCCAGGAAGACAAACAGAATTGTTTGAAAGTTCATCTGAACTTTAATTTCTGCAGCCAAACAAATCATGTCATATGTCATAGACATATGTATGAGCTTCTCCGAAAAGACTTATAAACCTCAGCAGAAAAGCTGTGGTTGTTTTACTTTCCTGAATTAGGCCAGCATCCAGTATCCGTTTGCAGCACATCATGTTGGTTCTATAATGTTGCCTTCTGTCCCTGCCTCTGGCTTCTGCCTCACAATGGCAGAACTCTGCTGATAACCCAAGACAGGGAGATTCACACATTAATTATGCACCAAAGCTTAAAAAAAATCTCCTTCTTTACATGTGATTTAATAATTAATTGTATGCTGTATTACTTGTTTACTGACTATACTTACACTACTTGTTACTTACTGTAGCTTTACAGTTGATATCAAGTAGAGAATTCACACAGCTGGGCCCTGTATCATCATCTAGTAGAAAAAGCATGTGAACCCAATACACCCACTTAAAGTGATTTTATAATTTTAGTAGTGAATAAGTGCTGCCATTAACATTAAATGAAGGCCCCCAGCTGACCTCCTTTGTTCCCCTCTGGATCTCTAAAACATACTGACTCCTGTTCAAAAGCCACATGCAGGGGGACTGAAAGGCAGAAACTAATTCTGTGCCTCAAGCTCAGCTTTGTAATTCAGCTGCTGCACAGGACTGGTGTGGTTGAAGTGCTCTTTCAGGTATGCTGTTCTGCTCTTCACAGCAGTTACAGGCAACATGGCAACCAGATCTATGTCCACAAGAACATGAACACTGTAAAGCCTGCTTGTTTTTTTCTGGTTTACACTGAAAAACTTCTGTTTATTCCACCAAATATTCTCTGGCAGAAGCCAGCAATCTGGCATAGCTGCCGTTTCTTATTTTCTTTCTTGATAGACACAGAGGAGGTTAACACAGAAGAGCATAGCTCTGTACCACACACTCTAGTGTTTCCATCACATAACAGAAATCTGCCCATGGAGTAATGCATCTATACCATATAAAAACTTGCAGAACAGCTTATGTTTTTCCCCTGTGGTACTTCCACGTATAGGTGTCCATTTGATTTGCTGCTTTAATGCTCAATACTATGAGGAAATGTATGCTGCTATTGCCTAGGTGGAACATTTCAAATAGTTTTGATTTTCTCACTTTTCAGTTAGCAAATATATGGAGTTACAGGCTAAGATGTGGATACATAAACATTAGATCCAATGTTGAAACACTGTTTTGGAAATAGTTTTTTCCAGAAATAAACCCAAACACAATTTGAACTTCAGAAATGTCCTTTTTGTGTTGCTCAATCTCCTTTTCCATCTGTTACTTTAAAAGGATAGGGATACTGTGGGCATACCACTAGACTTGCCTATGCTTGTAACAGTCCCAGGAGATGAGCCTTCCAAAAAATCTGTCTTTAGTGCCTTTTGAATTCACTAAGGGCTAAGAGCACTCATCTTTCTGCCTCTGTCTGAGATCTTAACAACCACATTGGCAATGATCACAGCTAATCAGCAGTGTTCTCTTTCATAGCTGTGCATCCCAGGCACTGCACACCTTTTTCATATTCTGAGCTGTACAGATGTAAATGCATAGGCTTTGTCTTGCTGATTTTGTACTCTGTTGTTCTGCTAGCCTGCAGTTTTATTTTAACTGCTTCATAATTTATTAATACCACTTTTCTCTAATCCTCCTTCAGAACACACGGCAGGGTAGCCTTCATTCAAGCAAAAATCACAGTAGTCCAGGATTTCTGTTAAACTGCACCTACACAAAAATAAGCTTTTAAAAACTCAAGGTAGAATTAGATTTAGACTTAGGGTTTTGGGGCTCATTATTCAATATTTATTGAGGCAAAGTATGATTTTAAACCAAAATGAATTCTGGGAAAGTAATAACTACCTTACTTCTGTTACAACTGTGGAAAGCTATTACGCATCTTCCTGCTATACTTCTTTGTTGCACCATTCTGCACTTACTGAAAGTCATGTACTTTTTGTGCAGAGAAAAACTCTTAAGCAGATGCATTGAAAAAGAACAGATGAGTTCACAGAACAAATTTTCCATGCTCCATTTTCCACTATGTATGTTTGTTTGTTTATGGAAGTAGGAGGCACATTTCAGGCAACGGATGGTAAAGGACCTGACTATCCATACAAATCATATCTGTTTAAACGTTGACTGGAAAGAACAATTCTTTTTAATAGATTTTCTTGAGTCTGTTTCTGTGCCTAGAATTTCTACAACCTTCTTCAAAAATTAATAGGTTATACACCCTTCAGTCACCTTTATGGGGTGAAACTTGCACTTGGTCTTCAAAAGCTCACTCCTGTACACCTGCTGCCTGCTAAAGGGCAAGAAACAACCTTCCCTGTAGGTGCTGCTAGGGAAATCTTTCATATAGAGAGATGAACCTAAGTGAACCTACCCTACTATTAATTGTTTTTTGTTACCCTAAAAGAGAATTCTTGAAATATTTTTTTAAATATGCTTGAGAAGTCAATAACTAAACTCTGAATCTTTTGAGTGAAACTTCTGAATATTAGCTTTTTTCAAAACTGTTTCAACAGAGGTTGGTATTTTTTCTCAGGAAAAGACATATTGTTTCCTTTATTTTTAATGGTTATGTCTTTTGTAGAAAAAGCTCGTAGCAAGAATATCTGCCAGAAACTCCAAAGAAAGTCTTCTACTGACAGTTATTGAGAATCTTCTGCATTCATTTTAGAATATCGTTAGTTAAAAAGATTAAATTTAGTTTAATATCACTTATGGTTTCCTACAGTCACATAGTAATTCATTACCCTCTGGAATGTTTTGTGATTGATGCTACAAGGCACAATAGGCTGGATTAATCAAAGAGATAACAAGTAGATTTTCACCTCTTGAATATTAATGAATAACTGGAACTCCTATTCATTGGCATTCAAAAATAGATAAAGAATCGGCAGGAAATATAGTAAAGGACAACTGGCACCCAGTTTCTGCCTTTAATTTAAAGTCGGCAAAAAACTTTTCTAGATAACAGCAGAGTTAAATATTTATGAAGTGGAGGTTGTTTAATAACAATCTATATCAACAATATATTAAAACAGTAATTGTCAGTACAATTATGTACTTATTTCATGTTTTAATAAATGGAAACATCATTTATACAGCGGTGTCCAGTTTGCAACTGATAAGCACTGCCTCAGCGTGATGCTTCCTACAACTTCCATGCTGGCAGAGAAACAAGCACAGCTTTATCTCTTTTTTTCAAGTGACAGTTTAGAAGCTACTCAAAAGGCTTCTGAGCTTGGGTAAACCAGGAAATGGATAAGTAAAATATACACAAATTAAATATTATATCCAAATTCCTAATTTGGGCATGCACATTTTGAAACCACAACAAGATCACAATGTATCTTTAGGAACTTCCTTCTGCTCTCATTATTATTGATGTCAGCCTGGCCCCTCCTCAGCCCTGTAAATTTTCACATTTCTGCTAGCAGGTGTGTACAAAATATCCCAAGCTCTCAGTTCTCAGATTAATTCCCTTGTCTGTTTAACTCCATTCAAAGCCATTCTCAGCATGCTCAATAAGCTGCTGCAGAAAGGTCTGTTCTGCATGGATGGGCACCTGTATCGCACCAGTCGGAAAACAATCTGGCTGCCCCTATACTTGTAAACGAGTTCCAGGGAGCACCCCTGAGCACTGCAAGTTGTTTGTCAACACTTGCATTTTTAGAATAGCCTTTAACAAAATTTTCCCAAAGTCAGCACAGTCCAGGCTGTAATCTAACAGGTGAGAACTACCCTCGAAGATGGAGAACAGTCATGAGCACATTAGATTTCTTAGTATGAACATAGTCATACGGGCCAAGAGCATGCATCTTACTCTTTGTAATTTCAGGAAAAATCCTAAAGCACCTCGATATTACAAATGCCAGGCAAAGTGCATGTGAAGTTCTCTTTTAACTTTCTTTTAACCTGATTTATATTTAATTATGTAGCTAGTAGAGAAACTCAGTGGCAGAAAAACGCAATGTGAGAATCCACTGATCTGATGGTTTGGGCACATGGAAAAAAAATGAGATTATATCTTCCCTTCACAGCCAGGCAGTTTAGAGTTCTGAAAATATCTGTTTGGAGTATAAACTGTGCATGCTATCATTAGGCTGTTAGTTATTGCTGTTCTAGGTATTTCATACCGGCATATTTTGACTATGTCTGCATAGAGGAGTACAAACAAAAGTAGCTCAGACTCATTGTGTCAAACTCACCTGGTATGAACCTGCTCACAGAGCAATCATATCTATTTGCATCTAGCGCTGTATATCAGTTATTACATATCTCTCATTTTAAGGCTGTCACTTTCTGTGAACCCCTGTTCCCAGGCAATGACTTCTGTTACAAACCATGTGAGAATCAGTGCACCTCACTCTGGGAAGCAGTTTCTGTAACAAAACAGGAGTCCATAAGTTAGGCTTTGCAACAACTAGTGCAATGAAACAAGTTCTCCACATTTGTTTTAAGTATATCTATCAATGTTTTGACTTTCAAAGATGTTGAATATACAGAAATCCTAATGTACGTAGATTAAAAGTGAGAACAGAAGCAGGAGATTCTCCTGTTAACAACAGCTGTATTTCATACAACTGAAATACATATTTGCTGATGTGAAACATTAAACACCTTTCATCCAAAATTTATGCACAGAAAGGAGTGGTCTATGAAAAGCAAACACATATGAGTGTAAAACAGATATTTATGCATGATGACACAAAATTAGATACATGAAAGTCAAAAAAATACTTGTGAAATATTTTGCAACCATGATTATGATGTGTGGCTATGAAAATTAAATTAACCACTTAAAAAAAAATTTTTGACTTCATCAATTTACACATTAGATATTTTAGAGTGTCCAATCTAACAAGCAAACAGTAACACCACATAAAGTAGGTTTTATGGTGATCAAATATTTTCAATAATCAAAAGTCATATCAGAGCTGGAATGCATCCATCTCTTCAAAATTAGCAGTTATTTTCATTTCATTTTCTGGTTTTCTTAAGAATTTCATCTTAGCTTACATTAAGAAAAGAGTTTCAAAAACCTCACAGTAATAAAAATGATTGCCCTTCACCAATCTCATAATACGTTCTTTTTTGCAAATTATTAATAAATTTTCAATGTGTTAATGTATTTTACCCAGTTCTGATTAAGTTGTCTGTTTGTTGCTTTGCAGTCCATAAAAGGGTTTACAAATATTCCATGTTGGACATATTTGACAGTTCTCTTCACGTTATTATTTCAAAACATTAGAAATAACCACCAGTCAGATACTTAATAAAGTTGGAAAAAACATGGAAGGGCATAGCTTAAAATACATTTTTTTAGGCTGGGATTGTCTGGAACTTCTTCAAATAAACTGTATTTGACTTGTATTTTCATCTAACTGGCACCTTCAATGATAAAATGCAAGAAGTGTGCTCTGAAAATTGCATTATTGCAAGGTATTCTGAAAGGACTAAAAGGTCCTAGTAGGACTAGGATTCTGAGAAGACAAAGCTCTGTTAGTGTGGGGAGGCATCAGTGAATTGCTAAATGTTATTTGGGGTAAAAGATACAAGTAGAATCATAGAATCACAAAATCATGGAATCATAAAATGGTTTGGGTTGGAAGGAACCATTAAAGGTCATCTAGTCCAACTCCCCTGTAATGACCAGGGACATCTCCAACTAGATCAGGTTGCTCAGAGCTGCATCCAACCTGATCTTGAATGTTTCCAGGGACAGGGTGTCTATCATCTCCCTGGGAAATATTGCAGTGTTTCACCACTCTCATCATTATTTTTTTTATCTTATATCTAGTCTAAATCTACCCTGTTTTTTAGTTAAAAATCATTACCCCTTGTCCTATCACTATAAGCTCTAATAAAAATTCTGTCCCCATCTTTCTTATAAGCCCCCTTGAAGTACTGGAAGGCTGCTTAAAGGTCTCCCTGGNGTGGGGTCTCACAAGAGCAGAGTAGAGGGGGAGAATCACCTCCCGTGAACTGCTGGTCAGGCTTCTTTTGGTACAGCCCAGGATACGGTTGGCTTTCTGGTCTTCAAGCACACAGTGCTGGGTCATGTCCAGCTCGTGACCACAAATAAATGTGACAGGTGAAGAGAACATGCTGACAACCAACAGAAAATTAAAAAACTTGTCCAACAAAGGTTTTTCAAAGAGATGGTCATGTGGTAAATTTTTTTTAAGTTAAAATTTTAAAAGAGATCTTTAAAAATTAAAGTATCCATTTGATGTCGATTTTTTAAACCTCACATGTAACGTGATTTTTTTTTTCACTCTTCAATGAACTCTGACTGGCCCAAGGGATCAGCTCTTATTTTACTTACACGTCTGCTATTAGTAAGTTTAATATTTTAAAGCAATTTTACATGAAGAAAATTTAAAAGAACCCTTTCACTTTAACCTGAATCAAAACACTTAATTTCAATCTGAAAGGAGCTGCTCTTATATCTATCACTTTACTTTGTTGTTGTAGAATTTTTGAAGAGATTACGCTTCATAGACATGCTGTCACCATTTCACAGTGACTATACAATGCCCCAGAATTTTAAGCATAATAAATTGATAATTTGGGCACCAGGGGAAATACAGTTTAGTCTGTAGTATGAGACATTAAGAACCCAGAATTAAAATTCCCATGAGGCACATCTACAGCTCTGGCAAACATAGACAATTTCCAAGTATTTAGGTCTCAAAACTTTTTTTCCTTGCAGCACTTCTCTGTTTCAATTTTTGCCTTAAATCTGGGTAAATGCATCCATGGAAATATAATTTAATACCACACACAAGTCTGCTTTGTTTGAATGGCTCCAACATTTCGTTTTCCCTTCTTCTGTACACTGATATGACCATATCTGTTTACTAATCTGGAGCAGATATGCTTTGTCTGTTTGTTCTTTATTCAATTTCATTTTTTCTGCACATTTTCTCTCCCTTTTCATACAATCCCTGCTTCTATTTATATACTATTTCCCGCCTCCTTTCCTCTGTATTTCCAAAATTTCCATTTCTGTGCCTTTTTTTTCCTCCTTGACATAACCACTTATCTTACAACTTATCCTATATTTCTTTCTCTGCTATGTTACTCCCTACAGTTTTGTTGTTCTTTAACAGCTCCAAATCCTGATGATATTTTTTCCACTTTGTTCAAGTTGAAAAGTTCAATGATTGACAGAAATAATTTGAGATGAAAGTACTAGAATATGCCAGTATATTTCCAGAGGAGACGCTAGCAACAATGAGCATGTGAGCATCCAGAAGTTACGTACAGCTGATTTTTACTAAGAAGATGTGTCTTAATACTTTGACCACCATTTCAGTAATCTGTAGAACCAATCATTAGTCTGTACAATGTGCTCTTGCATCCTTCAGATTTAATGAGTGTTGATTTTACAAACAATTAGAAACCTGTGACAAGTATAGGGAACTGAATTATTGGAGCTCATATATTTTGGAAATTGAATGTGATTATCATAAGAATGCTGGTGGTTCTTAGTTACTTCACATTAAAGAAAGGTATCATCAATAGAATTCGACATAAGACTTAAGTTCATAATGACTATCTTATGATCTTTTATAGTTGTTTAAAAATTGACCCTTTTTTTCCATCTGAAAGATGATTATCATCAAGGCCATTTTTCTTTGAGAAATCTAAAACTCTATAGTGTTACAGTACAAAATAAAATAACTGTCAGGTATTTAAAGCATGCAAATAGTAAAATCCTGACAGTACTCTCACTAAATGGCAACTTCTCAAGGATAATAAGCTTCTTGTCATACTTTTTGATGAAAGAATATGAAAAATGTGCTGTTCAATAAATTAATATCTCAAGATCTTTCACTTTTTTAATTTAAAATAGTGCTGGTGGCAGAATCCATAAATCTACAGGAACTTTTGGGGAAGCAACCATACACAGTGGTCCAAAAATCAGTCTTGAAGTAAATGGGCATGTCTCTATTGGCATAAAGGGAACATATTTATTCTTATAAATGCAGAATTTTATGTCACATCTTCATAACACCAAAGGCTACGCTTAAGGAATGACATATTAATTTTTCATTTGTCATGAATATTTACTGATATCCTAGAAGTCACAGTGACAAGATATGATTCCATAAATCATTATTTCCAATGGGTCCAATTTCATTGCACCACTGATAAACAAAATCAAATTGTGTGGGAAGAACTAAGACAGTGGAAGAGACTAAAATTACCTTTTACAGTCAACACATTCACTTAAACCCAATCTAGGATCTGAGCATTCCTAAGGTTTATTAACTCTAAAAAACATTCAAATATTGGTTTCCAATTCTTCACATGTATTCCCAGGATAACAATTCAGCAAGGAACCCATTGTAGCTAATGACTTAATTACATTCTGACTGAAATTCTTGAATTCAAATGAAAAAAAAAAACTTCAGGAGTAGGAGTTCTCAATCTTCTTCAAGGCTGATGACCCACAAATTCTAGGAGAAAAATAATTTAGAGAAGAAAAATCATGTGGAGAAGAGCTCCATCAAAGAGCAAATAAATAACCTCTTAAAGAAAGGTACGATATACAAAGAGGGGAACACCACGAAAATAATACTGAATCCAAACTGGTCATCAAAGAAATTCCTATACTCCTTTTGTTCAAGAAGTGTAAAAGTAAAATGAAACTGTGCAAATCAAGACTGAGGCAGAAATAAAAATGGAGACCAAAACAAATGACAAGAATTTGTTCGCTTGCACTGAGAAAAGGAGTGCAAAGAAAGAAGAAAAATCGAGAGACTAGATATGGTTCACTTTTTTTCTTCCTCCTCATTTACATCTGTTGTTTTTCAACTTGGAGGAGTCACCAAAATCTCAAAAATTTTTTCAGGAAGACTGTTTTTCTTGAAGGATAAGACTTTTCAATTGTTGCTGATTCACGTGATGACTAATGTTCAGTTCAAAACCCCCATTCAGAAAAATGTAGGTTGTTGTAAAGATGCAGTGTAATGCATCAGTATGAGGTATAAGCACACTTAAACATTAATTTGGCAAAATCAAAGTGCAGAAATTCATATAACTATATAAGCGTTCTTCAAAATATCAAAAAGTTTAACTGCAGTGCCCAGAAAATATGACTCTTTAATGAGTAATTTTATTGTGGGTGGTTGATCAAAGATAAGAAAGAAACTAATACAGGCTGGGTGGAGAATGGATTGAGAGCATCTCTGAAGAGAAGGGCTTGGGGGTGCTGGTCTATGAAAAGATTAATATGGCCTGGCGTTGTGTGCTTGAAGCCCAGAAAGCCAACCATATCCTGGGCTGCGTCAAAAGAAGCCTGACCAGCAAGTTGCAGGAGGCGATTCTCCCCCTCTACTCTGCTCTCGTGAGACCCCACCTGGAGTGCTGCATGCAGCTCTGGAGTCCTCAGCACAGAAAAGACATGGACCTTTTGAAGTGAGTCCAAAGGATGGCCACAAAAATGATCAGAGGGTTGGAGCACCTTCCGTATGAGGGCAGGATGAGAGAGCTGGAGTTGTTCAGCTTGAGAAGAGAAGAGAAGAGAAGAGAAGAGAAGAGAAGAGAAGAGAAGAGAAGAGAAGACTCCAGGGAGACCTTATAGCAGCCTTCCAGTGCTTCAAGGGGACCTACAGGAAAGATGGGTAGGGACTCTTTATCAGGGAATGCAGTAACAGGAGAACGGGTAACAGCTTTAAGCTGAAACAGGGTAGATTTAGATTAGATATTAAGAAGAAATGTTTTACTGTGAGGGTGGTGAGGCACTGGAACAGGTTGCCCAGAGAAGTTGTGGATGCCCCATCCCTGGAGGTGTTCAAGGCCAGGCTGGATGAGGCTTTGAGCAACCTGGTCTAGTGGGAGGTGTCCCAGCCCATGGCAGGGGGGTTGGAACTCGATGATCTTTAAGGTCCCTTTCAATCCAAACCATTCTATGATTTCATAGAAGTGCATGTGACCAATAAACACGGAATTCAATGCCTCTGCATCTCTCCCTGAAAACCACCCCTATGTATATGCTGCAGGACTGCAATGCAATGACTATGCTAATTTAGTGTCAAATTTATGGGTCCGTAATTCTCACTAGTTTATAGTTAGAGGAATACACAAAGAGAGAGTCACTGTTGTCACTTGGGCAATGATGTGAAGGTTCCCTCTTCAGTAGAACACAGTAGATGAGGCCTCTGTACATGTGTAAGAGTGGGGTAGTTTTGCCTCTTTTGGGCACAGAGGTTTTAGCTCTGCGTGAAATGGTTCCCATGGAACTTGCCCACAGGTTGCTGCTATTTAAGGAGAAGCCTTTGGCACACAACTTGGAACAGCAGATCTTGCAACTGAGCTTTAACTTTGAGTAGCATATCTGAAATTATTTTAAGTGAGATCAGGCAGGGTACAACTAAAGCAATCACATTCTTGGCGGTGCCTGTCTGCAGACAGTGTGACCGCTGTGCCAGTGGCTCTGCCAGCTGGTAATGGTTCTCCAGAATTCACACTCACAACCCGACTCAGTCGTGCTTCCTGCTTCGACATGATAACCACTCAGAAATGAAATGCATGTCTGTCTCTCTCTCTCCTTTTTTTATCTCTTTCTCATTTATCTCCATTTTAAGAGCCAATAATGAGATGAATTAAGTGGTGATGCCCTTTCATCTTTCCTCATTAGGATTGCTGGCTATTTCAGCCTTACCCCTGCTGAAGAATTATTTCAGGGATGTAGCCATCTTGCAATTCCTCTTCATTAAGCTGGAGGAAGTAAAAGTATGTAAAAATCACATTGTCCCTGGTGTGTCAGCAGTCTGGATGAAGAATGTAATGGTTATAAATGGGCTGTCTCTTAGAAAAAATATCTCATATGAGCAAAGGTAAATATATAAGTTTATAACATTGTATATGCTTTGCTTTGTTCATCTCTTAGAATGCTGCCTAAAACTTTAGGGTTTGTCCAGATATTCTGTGACTGATGGAAACTTGTTTGTTTTCTCAATTTTAAAATGTGAAGAGGGGTTATACTTATTCAGCACAAGGAAGAATGAGAAATCCGAATGTATCTCTACTTTTCTCACATTTTAATTCTGTTTCTGTCCCTAGCACAAAAACAGATATCTGACTCAATCCTAGCTCTGCTGTTTTCTTGCTGACACTAGTTAGACACAAGTATTGAAGGTAGAGTATTTTCCTGTTACAAAGATAGTGTTTCATCAAAATAGATATTTTGGAAATAGTGTCTGAAGAACATTTTTCTACAAGCCAGTTGAAAAAATAACATTTCAGTTTTTCAAAACAAGGTTTTCAAATTCAAATCAGTGGTTTCATTCAATATTTCTTATGTTATTTTGAGTGGTTTGCAGTAAAGTGTTAAAAATATTAAGAGTTACAATATGTCATTATAAAGAAACAGCATCAAAATGCATAACTTTTTACAGCTATACAGTTTTGATGTTTTGGAGTTTCCTATGGAAATTCCAGCCCACATACATCAATAAGAATAATTTTGAAATAATTTTGAAAGGATTATCTGAGAAACTTAAAACTTCATACATCCTTATCACACTCAGAAGTAGCGCAGACATGTATCACATTCCACTGGGAAAAAATACATCTGCTTTTCAATCTAAGCTTTAAACCACAGCATCTTCTCATGCTGCCAACATGAAAAGAAAAATTATGTTCGATATCCTGGCTCATACAAAATTATTTTGGTGTTGCTGTTCTGTCACAATGAGAAAGGAATAATTTAGGCAACTCTGTTAATTTTTAAGTCTTTAAATCAAAGTACAAAATTAAGAAAAATATAATAGAATCTAACTTCTAGCAAAATTAACCCAGTTGAATGACATTGCATTCATGTTTAAAGTGTCTTTGTGTATTGTCCTGTGTTTTTAGCAAACAAAAACAAAGGGAGAGGCAGGAAGAGATGAAATTAAAAACAACAATAGATCCTTCTTCCCTCTGAATAAGTATCACAATCTTATTCACTTTATGAATTGTAACGGTAACTAAGGTGCAGACCTGGCAGTGAGAACTGCTTTGTCTGTCTTCCCTTGCAGTGCCAATTGGGCAGGGGAGTTGTGGTCTCAGGCTACCCTGAAGAGGAAAGATTTCCTTATCATAAGACTTCCTGTCTCCTTTGTTCCTCAATAACTATTATCTGTGATAATAAGCAGAGACAACCATTCACAGCCTAATAGGTCATGGTAGAACTCTTTATTATTCTATGCAGTGAACAGACTTTTCTGTTCATTAGTGTCACCTTGGGAGAAGACAAGAAAACTCTCTTGCTGTTTTTACCAGGGAAGAGATGAGGAACACTGCAGTCCTGCATCCAAATGGGTGCCAGAGTTGCATGAAGCTTATGCCACTAAACCCCAACATATTCACTTAAACATGAGTCAGTCAAGCTGTCTAGAAGTGTACACAGGAAAAAAATAACACTTTCCTAAGAAACAATGCTGCAGTTACACACTGGTATTTTTAGGAGTTACTGCTGACCCTGTCCTCACCCTCCACAATGCCTAATGGCAGTCCTTCAAATGGACTTTATTTTAAAATAACGTATTTGTGAAATACAGTTCATTTTTTATTGCTTCAGGTTTCATAAAGACTATCCTAGCTTCCAGTATCTAACAGAAGCAAGATAGATTAGAAAAGCAGTTCCATTGCAAAGGAAAAAAAATAAATCCAACCATTACTACTTTTCGTTAATCTATACCATTATGATAAATTATAGGACTGTTAAATACAGTGTGTCACTATAATCTGTTATGTCATACCAGACATTATTTACATATTTTGATTTCTCATTTATAACCACCTGTGACCATTCTTCACTTTTATTTGAAGTGTAATTCATTTAAGAGTCTATAACATGGATAAGAATCTAGTTTGAAATATAGGCATACTTAAGCTTTATAAATTGTGACTAAAGCAGTAAAAAGAAACATCCAGTATTTTCTTCTTTTCTGCAGATGGACCTCAAAAACATGCAAAAAATTCACATACCTTAAAGCAATAAGCATAATTATTTTTTCTGAAACTAAACTATTGGAAAAGGCATTGCAAGGCAAGGAAAGTTGACAGCCATTTCACAAATGTTTGGCTTTTTTAGGTTTCTTTTTTTTTATGGTGCTAAATCTAGACAGCAATATTAGTCACTAACTTTGGTCACATTCACAAAGAAACATAGACACACAATTTCCTAAGTCTAAATTAAGATAACTAAAGGCAAACTCTGTCTCTTCAGAGCTAAAATGCAGCAGCTGTTAAACCCAGGATGCATAAAGATTCCTCAGGCATCTGTGTTTCCACTAGTAAAAAAAAAAAAAATTAAAAATATGAAAAACATATTTAAACTTTAATATTTGCAATCAATGACAACTACGTGAGTCCTGACAGTGCTGGGCTCTTCATTCTCCAAAACATAGTTAAATATGTGAAGCATTTCTTTCCTTATCTTGCCTGTGAAACCACTTCCTCTCACACATTTCAAAATGATGGCTGCACAAAATGTGTAGTAGAGGTGGGTAACACTCTTATACCTTATACCCCATGTGGTTGTCCCATAGTGTGTTACAGGTGATCAGACTTACTTCTTCTGCCAGACTTGAGCAGAAGATACAACCCTGATGCCTGGTGTGTTTTCCTGGGAAAGTTCTTCTCAAGCCTAGGTTTCTAGCCATCTTTAAGAAAAGAATGCCTAAGTCCTTACATTCTCAGTCCACTTGAGATTGTTTCCACATCTGTCCTCTCCTACATAGACGCTGTGTGCAGGAGAGTAACTCTCAAGCTGAAATGATTTCAATTGTCTTGTCATTGGTTGAGATTAACTTCATTTCACTTAAAGTAGGAGTCCATACCAAGTTTGTCAGGTCTTTTACTACTTTGTAGTAACTCTGTTTAGAGTAAACAGGAAGAAACAGATGCCAGCCGGGGATACTTCACCTCATTCAAAGACAGGATTAAAACCAGATGAGACAATTTGCGAAGTTATCTGTTCTCTTCAATTATAAATGAAAGTTGGCTGACTATCTTAGATCAAGATTATTCAATTTTAGGTGACTAAGGTGAAAAAAGCACCCAAAGATGGTTTGATTTTGGACTTCTGCTGGCCATTGCAATGCTTCGTTATAAAGTGGTAGCTGGCAGCACTGACAAATGTATATGATCAAAGCAAGTACAAGCCGCACTTCAAAACACCAGGCTGCACCAGTCCTGGCTAATATACATCTGCTCCAGCTGTGTTTAGCATACAATGTTTCTGAACATCCTTGCAGAAACATGTCTATGGGTGAAAACCCATAGTTGGCTTTCCCTGTTAACAATATCTGTCATCACAGTAGCAAGGAAATTGCACAGACAAATACATGGGGAGGATATTTGATAGACTAATTAAAGTTCTCATTTAGATGTTCAGCTATTTCTGTGCTGTTAAGCCTCCCTTCTGAAAGGCTTGCAATGCACTGGAGCAGGTTTGCAACTGTAAGTAAACAAATAACTTAGCCTTTCAATGCAGAATTCAGGCCCATCATCCAGAAAGTTTAACCACTGGTGTTATACTGTATCCTGTCAGAAAACATAGGATAGAAGAGTATTCAGCCACAGGCAATAAAAACTTCTGAAAGGGTTTTTATGTATGATAAAAAGATACCTCACATGTAATTTAAAGTCATGACTGTTTAATATTGGATATAATGTTTTGAGTGCACTGCTTGCCAGGATGAGCAATCCATTAAAAGAACTGGCTTTGCAAATTCAAATTCAATTTTAAAGGCTGAAGGTTCCTGATGGAAGTCAAAAGTAAGTAAAAGAGCTTGACTCACATGTTCAGATGATTATAGCGTGTTTATTTAGTTTCTTGACCAGGTGCTGTGCTTATGTTTTTACCAGTTGGCTTTCTTCAGGCAAAGTACCTGCTCAGGAACTGAAATAAACACAGAACAGCAGTACCATAGGAAAGGCAAGCATTTACTTCATCGGACTTTAACCAAATGAAGAGAAACTACTTAAAATTTAAAGGTTTCTTACTACTTTATACTTTTTTTCAACACCACAATGACATCCCCGCAGCCCACAACCCACCATGCTGATTTAGGAAATCATGTATTCAGGTTTCTTCTGGACAGGTGGTAAACAATTTAGGGTCAAGTCCTGGAAGTAGTAAACATACTGCTGATGGGTAACAGTAGCAAACAATCACTCCCTGAAAAAGAAGGCCCAGGTTTCTAAGGCCAGCTCATGATAAACATTTATCTTCCCACGCAGCACAACCAGCTTGCCTGATGCAGTAAAAATGAAAAGAGGGGACATCCCAGTAAACCCGTAATTGATTTAACTTAGGAAAATGTTGACATGTAAAGTTCTCCTCTTTACCTCCTTTGAGGACATGCTGTGTACCACTGTGGAAAGTGTGTTCCAAGTATTATCTTGAGTAAAATCTACTCCACAGTGAGCCAAAATTTCTATCTGTCTGCCCCTTCTAAATCAGCTCAGAGCCACAGTGACAGCCTGGACCATAATACACTGTGGGGTAGTGGAGGTGCTCCAAGATATTCTTTGGGCTTACCATCAGTTAGAATGGGAGAAGGCACACCAATACGGTAATACTCTCCTTCTAAACAGTGAATGGTCTCTAGGCTGCTTCATTCCCTGGTAAAAACATAACCTACATAATGTGAAGGTGTGTCCCTAGCCATCAAAAGTAGTGCAATTTAGGGTGCTCAAATTCTCATCAAGCACCATGTGAAACTTTTGCAATATTTTCTAAAGATCAAAAGAAAGCAGGCACTGCAACAGGCACAAATGGTAGGGTTTGGTTGCAGGGGGGCTTCTGGGGTGCCCTGGTGTGGGACATGTCCATGACTTGCCCATGCTGGGCACAGCTGGTTCCAGCCAGAGATGGCACAGATACAAATTGCCTACTACACCACAAAACTGCTGCAGGCAGGGAGCCCATGACACCTCTGCTCAGGCAGTGATGAGCCACTGCAAAAGAAGCTTGTGGCTTAGGCTAAGCAAGAGTAAGGGAAGGAAAGGTGTTTCCATAAATGTTTGCTTTCTTCTTTATGGTTTTGTGGGGTTTTTTTTTCTCTCTCAATACACAAATCAGTAATCAAAACTTTTTGTTAATTGGCAATAGATTACATTAAGAAAAGTTCCCCAAAGTCAAGCCTGTTTTGGTTTAGTTTGGTTTTCCTGAGAGCCACTCAGAGCAGAATTACCTTCCTCCATGGGAGAAATGTAGGCAACTACTTAAGCTCACACAGGAGTCAGCCAGCCTCCCTTCATAGTAGTTGTGGCACTTCTTAAGAGGACAGGCAGTTGAACATGTTACAAGTGTTTATTTCTTTCTGTTGACTGCATAAGGGAATATAGGTCAAAGGCAGATATCTGCGTTGTCAAAGTCAGAATTTAGCTGAGATCGTTGCACTGCTTAAGGGAAATGCCATTTCAGGCATAAACACTTGCTTTATTTGACTTTTGTCACTGCTAACAATGATTCTTTTGTATTTTTCAGAGTCTTAAGTTAGATCCAGAAACACATAAAACTTTTTAAAAGTTATATGTCCTAATTCATAATGTCAAGGCTGAATATAAAATTGTATCAACTTAAACGGTTTGCAAAACAACAAAAAGAATTATGATACAGTATCCTACACAAAGTCTATCTAAAAATATTTCAGATAAAAAACTATCCCCGTGTTCATGTAGTCAAAGAGCTGGAGTTGGAGTTGTAAGTTACCTATTAATCTAGGTGGTCCTAGACATGACATGGGAATTAAAGCCATTTGTAATGCCCCTATTCTTCTGGTTTTGACACAGTTAAATGAAAAACACGCAGTGAACAGCTGGTACAAACACCAACTATTCTTCTTACTAAACAATAGGAAGCAAGGAAGCAACTTTTCAGATTGTTCAGTTCATGTTGACAAATTAAGAAGCAAGCAGAACCTAATCATATTCAAATAACATGTTTCCAAGATGCAATTGTAAAAAACTTTCTTATGAGGTATACTTCAGCTAGCAACTTTATATGTCAATTCACATATGTTTTAACTTGAATATGATGGGAGGACATTCAGCAGCCCTCTACATAACTTTTCCCTGTTAGATGAACGATTCAGAAATATATTAATTTCCTTCTGTCAGTTGGTCTACAGGCATTCAGTCTTTGACACTCAGTGTTCATTATAAGCACTAATAAAAGTAAACCACATTAATTATGTAAACATAATTATCAATGGCCCTTGAAGTGAAAGGAATTAAGCATTTTACCAAGATTCTGGAGAGGCAGGGCATATCTATTTAAATTCATTGTTATATAGTTAATATAAACAAGATCAGACCTTAAGAGAAGTCTCTGGGTATTGACTTAATATAACTATTAATACTAATTTAACAAAACTCTCACAGCTGTATAAAGTACAATTACTAGGATTTGCAATAAACTATGCCAAGAATTTTACCATTGCTTTTCTAAGGTCAAGAGATGAAAACATAAACCAATGTAGATGGTTGGATTATATGCATTTTATTTCTGGACCACAGTAGTTTTCCAAAGTTTTTTTTGTGACTCACTATGTACCATTATGATTAAACTTTTCAAGTAACAACTAAAAAAGTCACACAGATCTGTAAACCAACTTATAAACCACTTGTCATGATCTTGTTAACAGTGAGCAGGCCTACTGCTTTAGTCGATGTAGTATCTCCTCAAGTGTCAAATGGAGTTCATTTCTCATTCACAGCAGTAAGAATACTGAAACTGTGCAAAAAAGAAGCAAGACAATCTATTCATATAGCAATTATAAATGTTTGAATTAACAGACTGTAACAATTCTCTTTGAAAATCAATCTTCATACCTAGGTGTACATAATATTTAAGCCAAAGCATATAATTCTGTTTGAATTCTGTAGTTACAGCACTTGTACTCTGTACTTGAGCCCTGAGGTGCAGGCAAACTAGAAATAGAGGCATATGATTAAAGGAGCCATTAATGTTTATAGTTTATGTTATATTCAGAAAAAAAAAAACAGTCAAAACACTTCACCGTTGCCAATAAATGCTATGAGCACCATACTTTCCTTATATGAGGACAGTAGCAATCCATGCATTTAGGAACATTCATAAGTTAATGTTATTAAAACAATAATGGTGTTAAAAGAATTTATCTCGTTCATTGAGCTGTGAGCAAGCAACTTGCATATGTATTTTTTGTTCCTAAATCTATCTCAAAACAGCGACTGCAACAGGAATGGAAGGCACAATACTCAAGATGTGATGTATGCACATAGCATGACTATTTATTTGCAGTTTCTCCAGGAACAGGGCAATAATCACAACTTTTAAATATTCTGCAGTATACTGCATTAATAAAGTATTCACAGAGTTCTCTGAGATGGTACCATTAGGAAGTAAAGCAAAAGCCAAAAGGCAGTCTTGCTGTTTAAGTCAAAAATGAAAAAAAATGCAGATAAAGAGATATTGGCCTTCTGAGTATGCATTGGTGGGTTCTGGATATTACCACCTTCTCAACACATCACTACAGGGAAAGGATGACAATGGTTTTGCAGTTGACAATAGAACAAGCTTAAAATTTATAAATTTAGATGGCTAATGCTAGATGATCTGAACCCAGCATCAGACAAATACACCAATGTAAGACCAGGAACAACTGTCTAGACTGGAATATTAATTACTTAGTAAGGGTTACAGTAAATGACAACCTGATCATTAACAAATAATATATTATGGTTGTAACATCATCTATGAGACTTGACAGTAGTCTTTAATACATGCAATTCTTGAGCTAGAAAACTGGACAAGTTCACACAGTATTTAAAAGAAAGACGTAGAACAACTGGAGAGACACCAACAGCAACAAGAATGATATTGAAAATTTTGCCTGTTAGGAATAGCTGAAAGAGTGTTGTTTAATTTAAAGAAGGAAAGACTGAAGGAAGACGTGGTTATGATAGTTAGACAGATGATATATAGGTAGGTAGGCAGGCAGGTAGGTAGGTAGGTAGGTAGATAATGTACCTAGTCTGTAGCAAGAGAGGTTCATTTTACATGATAAGAAAATTTGGTAAGAGTTAGGATGGTAAAATACTAGAATGAGTAGCCCAGAGAGCTTATAAAGTCATAAGATTTCACAAATAATTAAATAGACAATTGTAAGGTATGATATAGTTGATCTTGCCTAAAGCAGATAAGCTCTTGAAGCCCTTTCCATCCCTGTTTCTGTGTTTTTTGGTAGTACTACCTGCCAGTTTAGCACTGTTCCACTATCTGGGTTCCTGGCAATATTTGTCTTTCAGGGAAAACATTGTACAAAATGGTAATGTTCCTAAGCTATAGATCACCTGGTTTCTGTCTGACCTTCTAGCTGTCTCTGTCCTAGTAGATAAAATGAGTTAGGCACCTAATTTTCAGGCTTTGAGGACAAATGGCGTGTGTGATCAGCAAGTACTTGTACAACTAAACTATCTGACTTACCCAAACAAGGTCTCTGGACACACTAAGGCCACTGGCCCTCAAGACCCCCTGACCATATGCTCTAGCAAGTACTGGTCAGCACAGAGGCAGGGACAACATGCCAACAAGTACACAGAACAACAGGACAGTGCTCATGCCGCAGCATAGCCCTGATCTGCATATTTGAAAAGATCTAAGTCCACCTAGCTTAGAACTTGAAACTTGGCAAACACTCCAAATTACTGGGGATGCCCCCCGTCAGGAGGAAAACGCAAATGCTATGGGTACTGTATCACGTGCAGAACCACAAGAAGTCCCCATAAACTATAGAATACACCTTTGACTGTATTACTTTGTATGTTATGATGAAAAACAGGTCAACCTATAGCAGTTTAAAAGGCTGGAGAAGTCAGAAAAAATTGTTTAAAACTACATTTTCTATCCCCTCCCCCAACAATCAGTCTTTCCTGGCTGAGGTTGCAGCATACAGGGGCCAAACTGACATGTAGAGTCTCTGCTTTTCGTTATTCTATCTGTGCATCATGCACAAAACATATGGTGCTACAATAATAAAGGGTGCAATAGTTTCTGAACTTTGTTTCAATTTAGTCAGAGGATCTTGTCCCAGTTTTTCCCGAACTCATACAAACCTTAAAAAAAAGAAAAAAAGGCATCTTTTTTTTTACCTCAAAGGTACATCCCTGTACCATAAACACTGTTTCCTCATACATACAAATTACTGTTAGGTGTTCACTGCTACATTCATTTTTGTCTCTGAAAAACCCCAGTTTCAATGTCTCAGTATTTGTGACAATTTGAAAGTAATTTTCTTTATTGTGTACAAGAAAAACCACAACTTTAGGAATAAAGGACAATATTAATGTAAAAATTCTACATTTAAAGTGTATACAACTCTGCTTAAAGAAGATGGAAATTAAAAGCTATCTGTTACTGTAAAAATCCAAATCAAATATATTTGGATGAAGTTAAAGCAAAGCATTAAGGGTTATATACTTTTTTTCTGTCAACATTTTTCTGTTTTCATCAGAAAAATATTTTGTTATTGTTTGTAACTGAAGGGCCCCTTCCAACTGGCTATAATAAGAAGCTAAGCTGTATTTAACTCCACGAGTATTTTGGAAAAAGTTCGATACCACAAAATCCTGAAAAGATCTGTTAATGTGGAAACTAGAACTATCAAAGATTAGGTTCAGTTTGTCAGCCACAGTACTGTTCTTATAATCATAGCTTGGAAGACTTCATTCCATTACACATTTTTAAATTGAAGTGTCATTCATTAGTGGCTGAAACAGCATGCTGACCTGATTAAATAAAAAAAAAAGAAAAAAAAAAAGAAAAAGCAATTATACCAGTTCTGCTTAAGTAAAATTCTTTCATTTCCAAACAATGTTGCGCTGTTGGTCTCCAGATTCTTTCATTTTTTCTAAAGAATATATTTTCAATTAAAGACTGCTAAAGTCATTAATTTAGCCTTTGTGATGAATCTAGGCCAGCAGGCACAACAGCAACAGAAGGGTTTTTTAATTTTTTTTAATAAGTATGCTCGAGCTAAGACAGAAAGTTCCTGGTATCATCAAACTAACAATTGTTATTTGCTTCCCTGAACAGGCATACGTGCCTGAGATAAATGTTATCAAAAGGAATTTGTAAAATGTTTTTCTACAAGCCTCAGAAACAATTTTGGGGTTAGTTTTTGCTTGAAAATCAAAATAAGGCAAACGTCACAGAAAGAGAATTGATGGAAATACTGTTACTGTACAAACTCTCTATTCGATGGGCTAAACTGAACCCAGACTTTCAGAGATGTTTGGAGATGTCCCACTGATTCACCAGGAGGATGGGCCTGACATCATTGGGAAAAGGATGTATTTGTGTACGGAGTTTCCTAAAGAACTTCCTGAGGAGTCTTGTTCTACAAAAAGTAGCTGACAATGTTTGATCATCTGTCTGTATTAGAGCAGATATCAAGCTATGTGGTTACAGCAAGACCTCAGACCACTCTAACCAGGGGGACATTTTTGGCCTTTAGAAGCTCCAGACTCAAACTGAATTCACCTGGCAGCATAAATCAGTTGAAAGTAAACTGCTCTCAAGCAGCTACTAACTGTATTGATGTAATCAGTGTGCCTCTTACAAAATAGGTAATAATACTTTGCTCCATATTCACAAAAATTCACATTATATTAACTGTTAGAATTTGTATTATTCACAGAGTTAGCAAAGAAGAAAGCCATGTAGTATTAAATCTGTAAATGCAAAGATAAGCAAACTCTTCAACTGATTAAAGGCTTGATAAACTGTAAAATGAAAGACTTTACATACAAAACCTTAAAAATAAGCAAATATTATGTTTACTGGTGTTTTTGGAAATTAAATTGTAACAGTCCTTTTCTATTGGAACATTCTTCCCACTCAGGACTTCTGCTTCTGGTGAGTTGTAAACGAATTGAGAGATACTCAGGTATCCATGGGAAAATGTTCACTTTATAGTTGTGAAGTAGTAAGGTGATGAGCATCTTCTGTTCTTCCAAACACTGAACATCAAACATTTTTTTCTGTTTGGCAACTGCTTAGCAAAGTATAAGCAAAAAAATCAGCAAAGGAAGGTCAGCATGAAGCTTCCTTGGAAACTCAGCACTTTGAAGAAAAAAACCTTAGGGCTTTTTGCCATTAACCTGTTTCTGGAACTACAATAAAATGTTTACTTTGGATTTCAACAGGGAGCTTTAAAAAGGAATAAAAGTTCTTTAAATCAGTTTAATGTTATAATGGGGGATTTGAACGTTGGAAGATAAATGCTTAATAAATCAGAGAAAAAGAACCAGTGAAAGAAGGAGAGTATAGCAAATCATAGTATATGCAAATAGGAAATAATTTATTGGTTCAAGGAAGGAAATCAGTGTTCTAATTATTATGGTTGCAGAATTCCTTAGTGAGTAGTTTTTCTCACTGTTAAACAACCCAAAATAATTCAGTTTTTCAGAGTAAGCTTTCCATGTAACTTATGGGAATTTAACCACGACTCAATAAGGCTGATGGGAGCCTTATAACTGATCTCTGTTCACCAATATGCTAAAAGTGTTTACCTATTAGACAGTCTTTAAAGGTGTTTAGACCTTCTCTTCAGAGTGATTAGACTCCAATGCAGACGGCAACCTACCCTTGGCAAATATTTGCACGTGACAGAGAATAGTGATTTATTTCTCCAAGTGTTGCTTCTCATCTTCAATCAAAGGGAAAGTCCACCTTAACTTATTTGAATAAACCTCACTTTTTATATTGCATTTCTAGCTTTTATAAAAATATTAAAAAATGAATGACCTTTTTTATAAACATATCTTGTGTTACTTAAGTAAAGAACTTGAGAAGATTGGAACTTCCAAAAGAGTCTTCAGTATGTCTGCAGCGGTAACAAAATTGTTATGAGAAGTGTTTTTAATGCAAAAAAAATTAGAATGTTTCTCCCATAGACACACAGCTCCCAGACTGATTCATTCTTCAGTAGAAAACCACTGTAGCTGTAACATGCTTTGTTCCCCTTTAAAACATTTTAAGACCTTTACCATCAGGAAAGATTATATCTGCCATGATTAAAAAAAAAAAAAAAAAAAAAAAAAAAAAAAAAAAAATAAAAAAAAAAAAAAAAGAAAAACATAGCACAGGAGGAGTCAGATTTATTTTTAGAGAAAACAAAAGCACAACAGAACTACTCTAGCTCAGAAGAAATAGGATTATACATTTCCAATACATTTTCAATATTTAAAGCACAGTTATAAAGCAAGCAACTTCATGAAGTTCCCATTCTTCAGCAGTGTATGCAGCCTTGAAAATAAAAGGGATGTCATCAATTTCTATTGTTGCATATTAAGCTTATCCTTCTTATCCTCTTTCATTTAAGTGACTCTAAGCTTTTCTCCCAGGTCATAGCAACTACATTGCTTGGATAAGAGAGAGGAAAGTGGCATACATCCTAGGACAGTTTAGAAGTAAACAGCCAAAAAAACACAAAACAAAACCAAAAACCAAACACCAAGAAACAGCCGAAGACTAAATAGTGCAATGGTAAAACCAACAAGCAAAACACAAACATTAATATCACTGTTCTTTCACATGGCTTTGCTTACATCTGCACTGAATATTTGTGCTTGTAAAAGCAAGTCTCAGAGTAATCTGCACTTCAGGTTCTCTACGTCCACCCCAGATGCATCCCTGGCTTTCTTCACTTTTTTCCAAGTGGGCCCATGTTGTTCTCCCTCTGAGGGTCACCTGTAAATCTACTTTCTCCCTGAGAACATGTCCAAAACCAACCCTTTCCAAACAGGCTTATCAATAATGGTGTGTCACACAGAGCTAAAGGAAACTGTTGCAGAGGCCCAAGGTGTACATTTCCCTTCCTTACACCTTTATTTTTGACAGTTTTTAGCAGCTACATCCAGTTCAGCTGAACCTGGTTTTGCTGGAAGAGATGGGCTGTGCTGTGTTGCTTTCCCTCCCTCTAATAGAGACCTCATAATCACTTCACCCCTAAGCACTCCTCCATAGCTAGCACTTGTTAGCCTATATACATGGGCAGAAGCAAGTATGGCTTAAAAAAAAAAATTGTTCTTTTTACAGCTAGCTGTGGAAGTAGAAATCTTAATAGGGTATTCAGACTACACAGGGATTATACCCCTACGCAAGCATGTGGGTTTTTTTTTTCTTCCCATAAAATCCTTGATAAATCTTTGACACCACCATTATGGTCCATCCATCCCTTCTCTATTCTCTCTCCTTTTGCACAAAGACACACACAGATTCTGTTTTGAATTAACTTCGTACATTGAGGAAAGAAAATGGTAAATGCAGGAGAGAGCATGTAATATATTTGAACTACAAAATTGCTGAAGTGTATTCAGTAATGATTTTTGGAGGGACTGAGATTCGTGTTTATGACCAGCGGTATTACAGAGGACTCCTGACTGAACAGAATAAGGTGATAGCATGTGTCTGGCACCCACCAAACCGTTTATCTTTCACTGTATTTGTGCTTTTCTAACTACAAAGCAATGGACTAAGTGAGAGGCATAATTATTCCTATTATAGGTAAAAGCAGACAAGATGAGGGGTAGAGTAGGCACAAATCAATACTCCCACAGGCAAACAATTGCTGTAGAGGTACACATCGTATTAATAAAGAGTGAATATTGATTTAGTTAATAGCAGTGTTTCAGTAAACTTTCATAAACATCACTGACCCTGGTTTGTGAACTCCAGTCTTCAAAAAGGGCAAGAAGGAGGACCCGGGTAACTATAGACCGGTCAGCCTCACCTCCATCCCTGGAAAAGTGATGGAACAACTTATTCTTGATGTTCTCTCTAGGCATATCAGGGATAAGAAGGTCATTAGAGGCAGTCAACATGGCTTCACCAAGGGGAAGTCATGCTTGACCAACCTGATAGCCTTTTATGAGGACA
>VZTO01021023.1:0-38778 GCA_013400615.1 Syrrhaptes paradoxus
TGAAATATCTGCTTGGAAAATTACATACAATCTTGTTTTAGGATTTAGTTGGCCAAAGTTGCATGGCTGCTTCCTGGGGATTATTTACTGCAAGTCTCCAGTGTCTTACAGTGACATGATTGCCACTTCTCTGTTCAGTTAATTGAAGATTTGAGTAACTCATGGTAAAGAGAGGCAAACACAAAGAGCAATTGTCTTGTGGTTGTTTTGTGGTGCAGTCTTGAAGGGCCATACCCTTCGAATGAGTTAACACCTTGTCCCCAGAGTAAAGAAGGATAAAAATAAAGATCTGAACAGTATTGTTCCAGTTGAGTAAAATTAGAAGCTGTTTGCAACAGCTCTCACTCTGCAGTGCTATTGTTAGAACTTGTTCACTTGCTGAAGTGTGCTGCATAACCCTACAGTATGTACTCCCTCCTGAGTGTAAGAGCTCTTTTCTGATAGCTTTCTGGAGCCAAGAATGTGCCATATAAAATGAAGCAGCTATTAAAATGTGCATGAAAAAACAATTTGCTTTGTGCCTAGTTATACCTTCAAGGGTGATGGTTATCAATGTATTTAATCTGAGCCTCTGTGTCTAATCAAGCACTAGAACACAAAATGGTTGTAAGCATATAAAACCATGGCAGTAGGAAAGCCAGTGATTTGATGAAAAGTTTGTGGGGATTGGAAGAGAGAAGAAGGGGGAAGGAGGAGAAGAGTAGAGGAAAAAAGGGAAGCAGAGTTATCCTGTTATTCATTCAGTTTGAGTGTGGCTTTTGCACAATTTATGTTAGCCAGTTGGGTGATCATCCCAAACTCTCTTCAAGGAGGCACGATTTTTGTACAAAATTTGCATGAACTATCATACAGACACTGTATTGATAGCAAACAGCCAGGACACTGAAACACGAGCCCAACAAAGACCCTACCTCTAGTAAATGGTTGGTGGAACAGAGAGACTTCTTCTTCCACCAATTTTTTTGAAAACATCACTTATATGTCTTAATAAACTTGTCATGGCATAATGAGTCCAAAGCAGAAATTTCACATTCTGGACCACAGTTCAACAATTGATGACATATTTATGTCATTAGCAGACGTTATTTTTTTGTTAATAGCAGTAATGCATAAACTATTTTTTCCCTCTTCCTTGAAAATGTAGACTGTGCCATGTGTTAGTAGGCTACAAAGTGTAAAGAAAAGAGTTAGGAGGGTGAAAGAGATCATGCACTCTTGGAAACACAGACAAAAATTCTAAGCATGGAAAAAATGTACATCCTCACAGGAATTTATTCTCTTTTCAACGTGAGTGGGATTTTCATGTCCATAATTCTATATTTCTGCTTGCACTGAGAGAAACCTGTGGATTTAAAAGGCCTCTAGAATCTGAAGACCAGAAAGAGCAAATATTTGGTGTCTCCTAGGGAGATAAACTTCACAGAGACATCTGAAAGGAGATGAAAACATCCAAACAACACCATTCTTTCCTTTCTCTGATCCTTTCCCTTTCTTTGAACACTACAAGTGATAGTCTGTAGCAGTATGAGGAACTACTAGGTACCTGCAAATTCCACAGAGAGTCAAAACTGCAGACTTCAAAGGTGTGTTTGGACCTACGAAGATGCCTAAATGGACTTAAATACCCACTTTGGTATCTGGTTTCAAGACAATGATAAGTCTCACAGAAAACCTGTTCTCACAGTCCCTGTCCGAAAGCGGGAGTGTTGGATGTACCAACAAAATCACATTCCTCTGGAACACAGCCTGAATAGAACCTTGCCTTCAGGGGTTGCACAGGGATTGGAGATCTGGAAGGTCTAGTAGGTGGCCTGAAACACTCTTTGCTTTCCGAAATTCAGGCATGTGAGTCTACCAAAGGGGCCACTANTGAACTTTTGTTCTATCAGATTTTTTTACAAGTGATAATTAAAACAGTAAGTACCTGTGTCTGGATTTAACTTTAGTGGAATTATTTTCAAAGAGATACAAACTACATTGCCCTTTTCTAAATATAGCATGGTGGAGGGAGACCTGATAGAGTCTCTGTCTAGTATTATAAGGTCTATACAAGCAGCTTTGATTTCCTCTACGTAGAGGAGTAACCTGGCAAAATTCAAGTGAAATGCAGCCACTGACTGGAGGAATTTCTGAGACATTTGACTCTCACTTACTGAAATGTGTTAGTCCTTGAACACGGTTCTTTCTTTTGAATGTGGTAATACTTAGAGCCTTGTGTTGCCTTTGATCACACACTTTAATCATAGAAATTAGAGATGGAACAGGCATATTCATTCATCTAATCTATATCCTGCGGCTGCAGGATTGGTCTGCAGTTTATTTTTGAGGGCTTTCTAGCACTCACATTTCTCCCCGAGATCAATGGGAGTTCCTCAGCCAGATCAAGGGCAGTGAATGGCTCACAACATGGGAAACTCATACTGAATTGTATTTTGTACGATGCGGGGTTGTGTAAGTGATGGAAATAATAGAATGGTCTTCTCATACAGCATCTGCTAGAGGACTAGGCATTGTTCACTTGTGCAAGTATTAGACGAGTAGAAAGGAAAGAATATCCTGATTATTTTTCTGTGCATTCAGCTTTCTAAACACAACTGGCTTCCTGTGTGTCTTCTCTGTGCAATGTTTTCAGTCATCTCTTCATTCTTCCTTGATTTTTTTTCTCTACAAAGAGCTCATCAAGTTTTTCCTCACAGACTTTTAAAAAATAAAAATTCTAGATTAGTGTTTCAATAAGTGAAAAAAGTATCATTTTTTAACCAGCTAGGCTGGTTGCATTGTATTCCTGACATGCTAGCATTTAAGAAAGGACAGTCATAAAGTTTTGCATCGCCTATGGTGAATTTTAAGTTTTGGTCTTTGAAGATATTCCCAATAATTTGACTACCATCTATATTAGGGAAATTAAGACAGAAGTTTTGCCTTTGGGTTTCTGTTTAAAAAAATACTAAGGCAATGATCATGGAGTAGGGGCTGTTTACACTTTTTTTTATTACCGAATTTGTTATAATCCCTGAATCTTTCCTCCACCCAACATTCCCTGCATTAATTGTTGTTTCACCTCAGAAGGTTCTGAGGATTTGCAATACTCCCCTGTCTTCCATGATACAGTCTATCTGGCATTTCCTTTTTAGTACAGTACTCTTCAAAGTAATTAAAATATAAGCCACAACATGAAAAAGCCTGAATTCAGCTGTCAGGCATGTCTGCATATCATGGCACTGGTCCGACTTTAAGCTTCTTAAACGACGCCCTGCCACAGAGTTCCACAAAATGGAAGATTGCCAAAGAGTTTTTAATTCATATAATTTAAACTCGGTGGCATGAATGACTAACTGTGAAATGCAGAAAACTGTCAAAAGAAGTCCAAATACTTGCTGAACTACAGAATCAAGTGTGAATTTTAAGCTTCCTCTGTGGTTTGTAGTTAACATTCATTATCATATAACAAAACATAGCTTCTCTTGTACCTGCTCCGTATTTAATAAAAGTAGAAATTAAGGTGTAGACCCTGATCCAGAGCAGTAGCAACACTGCATTTTCTCAAAGAGCAGAAGGAAAAAACCATAGTATGTAGTAGCAAACATGGAACTGCCCCTGCCCTAAATACATTTTAAGTGAGCATCTAATGAGCAGGACCAAAGGAATTCCACGGAGGAGGAAGTCTTAAAATAGTATGGTTGTGAGCTGAGCTGTACGAGGTATTTGGCTGGCTCTCAACCCACAGAAGGCAAAGTGTCACACAACAGCCTAGTGTTGCTGGGGGCAGGTCATTGTTAGTCCCCACAGGAAAGGGATTAACTAGACAATTGCCTTTCTGCAGAGCAGAAACAAACTTCCCCATTAATTGCTACCAGCCTCTTCCTGCTCCAGTAGGTTACTCTGGCTTCTTTTGCTGCAAAGCCTTTGCCATCAGAACAGACAGTACCTATGGGCACAGGAGGTGTTTTCCAATTAACTCTTTCTGTCTTTGCTCTTCTGGATTGAAACCTGATGCAACAACACTTGCCTTTTAGAGTTAACAAAAGTATCTTAAGATTTACCAAGGAAAACCAGTTATTACTATTATACACTGCACACCACTATTACTGCTGTAATATAAGATTAACTTATGTCCAGCTACAGTGTAGGAAAGGCTTGTCTTTTATCATGTCTTTTTCAAGAAAAAAACCCAAACAACTATGATATTTAGTTTATTTTTTTCCACCTTAGCTTGAATTGCAACTACAGGAATTGCCATCCTGGAGCAGACTAGTAAACCAGCTGAAGTGTATTACCCCCTCTGCCTCCAGCTATAGTCCAGGCTAGATGCTTCTCAGGACAGTGAGGCTGCATGCCTGCAGAAATATATGTTTTCTACCTCCTAGCTCACCGACTACTTACCAACAGAAGCCTGTGCTTTACCTGTGTGCCGAGGCACAAGAATCTTGTAGTTCAGGTTAATACTGCATTATTGCTGCTGAAGAGTGGGCATCTGGGCATGGAGAGCTTTTCTCTTGTTCTATGTTAAACAAACTGATGTTGCACTTTTATCTCCATCTGAGGTTGGGAGAGGGGTATAGTCCAGTCTAGTCTTGTTTCTTTTCTTGAATTTTCTCTCTATTCACTTTGCTATGGCTGAGTATGTCTGACACCAATCTTATTATTGACAACTTTTCTCTTGCTATCACTTCTAGCAAAACTTCTAGTTACTCATAGCGGTATGTGGAGTATTTAAATATTTACCTTTTCTATCTAGTCTCCTGCCTCCTTCATATAAACTTATTTTTTTTTCAAATATTAAGATTTCTTCCTGTGTAGATATGTAAAAATATTCAATTTCCCCATCATCCCACTATTAATATTGCCCCTTTGCTGTCACTCTGAGCAGGTTTTTGCTCTCCTCTCTTGCAGTTCTACACTTCTTGAATCTCTTCTGTCATACCTTCAACAACTCTCATAGCATTCTTCATCCTTCAGTCTTTTTCACTAGTGCTTATGCTGTTTTACTGCTGTTTATGACTCTTAGTCTGCATCAGACCTCACACCTTACTTTCGTAACTGCCCTGAACGTCATCTGTGCTCATTCACAGCCTGGGGGAACAGGTCTTCTTCTTTCTAAAGGTTTAAATGATGTGATTAAAATTACGCGTTTGGGGATCCTCTCCTGGTTTTATATAACAAGCAGCTTTCCTCCCTTCTCTCAGAAACACGCAACCCACCCAGGCTCCCGGGGTGCAGTTCCCTTCCTACTGAGCTCACTGCTGGGAAGGGCAAGAAGAAACAGGAAAAAGCCAAAACTCAGAAAAAGCTTCTTACTGAAACCCGTTGTGCACCACACTCGGGCACTGCAAAGTCTGAACTTTTTACCTGAAATGCTATTAACAGGTTCAGTAAAGAACACAAAACCTTGATTGTCTCCTGAAAGTGTTTGCACGTGTTGCCTGAAATGTGTACACTGAACCTGATACTTCAGAGGGGGAAAAATAGCCCATTTGGGCACATGATCAATTATACAGTGCTGAAAACATTAGGATATATTTCTGGTTACACTACTATTGATTATTACATTGCCGTATTCACTGGTAGCAGTGTAGATCTCATTTTTAAAGGAGTTAGAAAATATACAGTAATGGAAAATTAATTACTGAAATTATGAATGCCTGATGTCTGATAAAGCTTTCACTCTACTGTGATTTTTTTCCTCTCAAAAGAAAGCCAATGGAGATTGCTATTTTTTTTTTATTTCCTGCAGAAACATCTAAAATTTTTAGCTCTTTAATTACTTGTGACCACATGATCTTCTGAATGCTCTGTTTTCTAAGAACAAAATTGATTTTCTACATGTAGGCTAGCATGAAACATGAGTTCCTATGCAAAGAGAGTCTAAACTGGTGACCTAAGAAATAATTTGTGAATTCAGTTTCTGTATCACAACAGCTTTCTTGGTTTAGGGAACATTATTAGTGAAGCACAAAACCATGCAAAATTAGGAATCTGTTTTGCTTAGTATTATAACTGCTTTGAAGGACCACATACAAAATAATCAAAGACCCCTAATAATTTATTTCCAGTGATATTTTTTTCTTGAAAGATAGAACTGTTCCCAGGACTACCTCTAAACAACAATATTGTTTTTAATCAAGATAGATCTTTGGCTGCTGCTATGATTTCCCTCCAAGCCATGAATTCAAACATTTACTGATTTTAGATATTTACAAGAAAAAGCACATGAATACAGCGCTGCAGTTTCTCATAGGATCTCTAGTGCCACTCAGCTAGAAATCTTTTTGTTGTTTAGTCAAAGTTCAAGCAAATGATGATAGGTGTATCAAGGGGTTGCCAGTGCCTGATTTGCAGGGCAGAATTAGTCTTCAGACACACATGCAACTGTAGAGAAGCCAGTACCTCCTCAGCACTCTGTCCTGCCCATTCCAGATGCCATACAATATGAGAGAGAATTTTTTTTTTTTCCCATTGGATCTCAAGAAATCCCTGTGGTCAGGTCTCTGTAACCTTCAACTTGACCACAGCCACCAAATGAATGCTTTCCACTGAAGGGAAACCAATTGCCTGGTCCTTCCTTCTAAGTTCTCACGAGAGAGAACTGATCTGTCTGTAGGTGAATGAAAAGACCGTAGGAATTATAAGTGAANGATAGGCCAAAGAGAAACCCATCAAAATTAATGTATTAGAGAGAGCTGTGTGAATGCTACTGAGGACAGAGAGAGAAAAAAGCCCATAAACAAGCAATGTTAAAAACCTTCCTTGAAAGAGAGTTGATTATTGGGATATTTAAATTGATTGCTAAAATGAAGTCAGGAAGGATTTTTTAATTATTATTCATTATCAGATTAAGGGAAAGCTGTGAGGGTAAGCTTCTATTTTTCCTTTTTGCTTTCCTCTGAATGGTGGCTGTGGTCCATCAGCTCCTAAGAGATTTTTCTATCAAATTCACTGCTCTTGCAGTGGCCCTGGAGAGCAGGAAACATTCTAGAAATTGTTTTTCATCTTCACAGACAGTCTTAAGTTTGTTAAAAGGCAATGAATTTATTTTATGACCTATAGAGTAAGGGTAATGGGAAAATGAAACACCTCAGGCCACGGAGGGCAAGACTACCCAGTGTCCCTTGTCACCCTCATGAGCCGTACGTTCCTGCTGCCAGCACAAGGGTTATCAGTAAGAAGGTCTATTTACACCCGGTTAAAATGAAAGTGAGACTCCTTTACTGAAGGGAGCTAGCTTTTCCAGCATTAATTAATGTAGCAAATTGACTCTATGTTTTGTCAAACTTTGATGCATGTCACAATCTCCTGATTATCTAAACCATGGGTTTCAAAATTAAATAATAGACTTTTGTTCTAATCAAGTCTTACAGAGAAAGGTGCATGACCAGCAGGCAGAGATGGTGTGTCTTCTTGCAGGTGCGAGAGAGCACAGAAAACCCCAGAACCAAGCTTGTCTTACCGCAGCCCTCGAACTAAACACATGCCACACGTTACCTCTGATGTCGCAGGGCAGAGCGAGGAAGGAGGAGGCAGGGAGCTGGCAGAAAGAGTCACTCGTTGCCTGACTCTGTTGCTGCTTTGGGAGGTGGAAGGGAGAAATTCTGATCTGAATCTACATTTTCTCCCATGTATACGAGACTAAGAAACCACTAACTTGAGAGAAGGTCTTGCCAGCTCCTACCTACCCAGAAGGCTGCTCACAAAAGGACTTTCCTGCACTCACTGACCCCACTAGACAGCATGAGACTCAATAGGTACCTGATACTTGTTGCTGACTGTCATTTGGACCACTGTGGAGATATATGACTTACGAGTACCTCATGCCTTTTGATACTTTGGTTTCTGGGAGCTTTTCTAAATAGCACCAGTAATTGTTGCCATTCCACTGATGACAAACTTCACTTAAACAGAGTGTGGTTGCAGTCTGTGGCACCTGGGTAAATATTAAAAATATTAAACAGGATGAAGACGTTCCTTTTTGTAATGATGGCTAAGTTCAAACTAATCCATTGTAGCTATTGCTGAAATTTCTCCATGTAGGTTGCATAGATTACTACCTACTAATCCAATACCTAGACATTGGATGTTGGAACAAAACTACTTTTGCTGAGGTCCTGACTGTTACAGAGCCTATAATGGGGACAGTCTCAGCCCAACTTATGCTGAGGAACTGAATTTAAGTACTTAGCATCAGAAAGATAACTTTGAGTACACTTCAATGTTATACTCAAGGCTAATTAAAGGGAAGTAAGAGTAGCCAGCAACTCAAAGGCACCTAAACCAAGTTGATTGCTTAATGTAGGTCCTTTATACGTCTGTGTAAAGAGAAAATATTTAGGATCTTATAAGACATAATTTTAAATGCCTAGAGGAAATTTAAGTTTATAATGAATAAACCATATTATATGTACGTTAGTATTTTGATAGGACTGATCTTCTAAAGAAACAACAAAAAAGATTTTATATAGTTGTCTGAAATTATTAATCTTATGTGTTAAAAAGTGCAGCCTTTGCCAAGATGCACTGATTTTTTATCTTCTTTTTTTTNTCTCAAGAAATCCCTGTGGTCAGGTCTCTGTAACCTTCAACTTGACCACAGCCACCAAATGAATGCTTTCCACTGAAGGGAAACCAATTGCCTGGTCCTTCCTTCTAAGTTCTCACGAGAGAGAACTGATCTGTCTGTAGGTGAATGAAAAGACCGTAGGAATTATAAGTGAACTTTTGTTAAAGCATTTGATACACTAGGTCCTGAGCCTTTTCTGTAAAGATTAATTCATATTAGCTTGTATAAGAAAATTATCACATGGATAACCAATATGTGGCAAAGCTTCTATTCTGGTACAGAACAGTTTAGAGTCTGGTTTTCATTTTCAGCTTTATTAATGGATCACTGGATAGGCCAAAGAGAAACCCATCAAAATTAATGTATTAGAGAGAGCTGTGTGAATGCTACTGAGGACAGAGAGAGAAAAAAGCCCATAAACAAGCAATGTTAAAAACCTTCCTTGAAAGAGAGTTGATTATTGGGATATTTAAATTGATTGCTAAAATGAAGTCAGGAAGGATTTTTTAATTATTATTCATTATCAGATTAAGGGAAAGCTGTGAGGGTAAGCTTCTATTTTTCCTTTTTGCTTTCCTCTGAATGGTGGCTGTGGTCCATCAGCTCCTAAGAGATTTTTCTATCAAATTCACTGCTCTTGCAGTGGCCCTGGAGAGCAGGAAACATTCTAGAAATTGTTTTTCATCTTCACAGACAGTCTTAAGTTTGTTAAAAGGCAATGAATTTATTTTATGACCTATAGAGTAAGGGTAATGGGAAAATGAAACACCTCAGGCCACGGAGGGCAAGACTACCCAGTGTCCCTTGTCACCCTCATGAGCCGTACGTTCCTGCTGCCAGCACAAGGGTTATCAGTAAGAAGGTCTATTTACACCCGGTTAAAATGAAAGTGAGACTCCTTTACTGAAGGGAGCTAGCTTTTCCAGCATTAATTAATGTAGCAAATTGACTCTATGTTTTGTCAAACTTTGATGCATGTCACAATCTCCTGATTATCTAAACCATGGGTTTCAAAATTAAATAATAGACTTTTGTTCTAATCAAGTCTTACAGAGAAAGGTGCATGACCAGCAGGCAGAGATGGTGTGTCTTCTTGCAGGTGCGAGAGAGCACAGAAAACCCCAGAACCAAGCTTGTCTTACCGCAGCCCTCGAACTAAACACATGCCACACGTTACCTCTGATGTCGCAGGGCAGAGCGAGGAAGGAGGAGGCAGGGAGCTGGCAGAAAGAGTCACTCGTTGCCTGACTCTGTTGCTGCTTTGGGAGGTGGAAGGGAGAAATTCTGATCTGAATCTACATTTTCTCCCATGTATACGAGACTAAGAAACCACTAACTTGAGAGAAGGTCTTGCCAGCTCCTACCTACCCAGAAGGCTGCTCACAAAAGGACTTTCCTGCACTCACTGACCCCACTAGACAGCATGAGACTCAATAGGTACCTGATACTTGTTGCTGACTGTCATTTGGACCACTGTGGAGATATATGACTTACGAGTACCTCATGCCTTTTGATACTTTGGTTTCTGGGAGCTTTTCTAAATAGCACCAGTAATTGTTGCCATTCCACTGATGACAAACTTCACTTAAACAGAGTGTGGTTGCAGTCTGTGGCACCTGGGTAAATATTAAAAATATTAAACAGGATGAAGACGTTCCTTTTTGTAATGATGGCTAAGTTCAAACTAATCCATTGTAGCTATTGCTGAAATTTCTCCATGTAGGTTGCATAGATTACTACCTACTAATCCAATACCTAGACATTGGATGTTGGAACAAAACTACTTTTGCTGAGGTCCTGACTGTTACAGAGCCTATAATGGGGACAGTCTCAGCCCAACTTATGCTGAGGAACTGAATTTAAGTACTTAGCATCAGAAAGATAACTTTGAGTACACTTCAATGTTATACTCAAGGCTAATTAAAGGGAAGTAAGAGTAGCCAGCAACTCAAAGGCACCTAAACCAAGTTGATTGCTTAATGTAGGTCCTTTATACGTCTGTGTAAAGAGAAAATATTTAGGATCTTATAAGACATAATTTTAAATGCCTAGAGGAAATTTAAGTTTATAATGAATAAACCATATTATATGTACGTTAGTATTTTGATAGGACTGATCTTCTAAAGAAACAACAAAAAAGATTTTATATAGTTGTCTGAAATTATTAATCTTATGTGTTAAAAAGTGCAGCCTTTGCCAAGATGCACTGATTTTTTATCTTCTTTTTTTTCCTAGATTATAGTAAAAATCTACCTTGAGTTTTCTCCCAGCACAGTCTCCTAAGATTCAACCTTCTTATTTTTTCCTTCAGAAGTCTTGACAGATCTTTCAAAGCCCATGTGAAGGGCTAGATTATGATGTACTTACTCATAATGACTTATTCAAGATTTGTTACTTCCAAATTCTAGTCTGAATCCTGTAGGTGTGCATAGAAGAGAGCTATTCAGTACAAATCAGGAGTTTACAGAGTGACTGGGGCTTTACAGTAAATATGTCAATTCACGTTATCGAAGTTCATCAGCTTGGAACACTTACCATTTCAATTGTAGTGAAGAATGTTAACAATAAATAGCAAGACACAACAGCATGCAAATTACTATTCAATACTTCAGAGGCAGCAGGCTGCGAGGCACTGTGCCAGAGATCAGGGAAGAGTGGGTTTTCTGAGTGTGAATTATTGTACCATAATTCATGCTCTAGTATACAATGCAGAACTTGTAAGATCATTAGGCAAATGAGCTTTTAAATATTCCTAAATCAAATGCTATGATGATAATGTAGTATGGTAGATTTGGGTTCCTTCTCCCTTTCAATTTATAGCAGAAATATAGGGCAAATTAGCTTTACCAACAGTACAGCGTGATCCTTTTGTGTCTGAACTTGTATGGTTTGACAGGAGATGGGTTTAGGTGAAACCCTAAGGCTGTAGACATTGCTGGAGGACAGAAACTTTGAAAGTTGAATCTAAATTCAGTAATTTGACATTGTTAATATGCAAGTCCTATAGGCTTTCAGGGCTATGTGTAAACAAAAAACTTTAACAGTGGGTGGCTGTCACAGAAGCTATTGGGTCTAGTCAAATACAATGGTATCTGGCTTATCTTTAAAGGATCCTTTCTGGTCTTAGGCTCAAAAGTTTTGAAGCCTTCTTAATGTCCAAGTTGTGTGGCTTTTACGAACAGGAACAAAAGCAAGTGATACCAAACCCGTGACTACAGTCACATCTTCTTTTGACTCTAATGAAGGAAATTCAGACTGTATTGTCCTGCGTGCTTCCAACTGGAAGAGAGAAAGTCGATAATGCCATCCCACCTAAACAGACAAACCCTCCACCTATTGCACATTAAGTATGTCCAGATTGTGTATTTATCTGTGTATAGACGTAAAGGCTTGGATCCTTAAAGATGTTTATGAGCCTAATTTCTGCACAGGTACCTAATTTCTCATAAAATTAGGCACTAATATTTTAGAGCTTATAGTGTTCGTTATGGAAGTGCTAAAAAGTGCTGAAACAGGAGCATCATAAAGCTCTGTCAGTGTTTTGCTTCTTTGGAACAGCTGGTCGTTAACTGCAGCCTTTCTATTGTGGGGATAATTTTGGAAATATGTTAAAGAGTCATAGACTCATAGAATGGATTGGGTTGGAAGGGACCTTAAAGATCATCTGGTTCCAATCCCTTTGACATGAACACCTCCCACAAACTTTTCAGAACATGCTTCTGAAAGCATGGTTCTCAGAGAGGTGGTTATGTAAAAAAAGTCATTATTGACTGAAAAGATCCTTGTCTTCTACCTAATCATGTTGGTAAGATTTTGTCAAGTTTCCTTTGTGTTAACTAGAGCATCCAGCAAGGGATATCTGTCTCTATGAGGCATTTGGCAACAAATTGACCACACTGTCTGTTTGAAATGCAGTATGCAGATAAAGACTGCTGTTTCTTGGGTCTGTATGTCCCTACCCAACTGAATGCTGTGGACTGGAGTTTTGGATGCTTGCACAGCAAGGGGCCAGCTCTCAGAGCTGAGGTGCATCTGCTTGGCTGAATTTAAACTTTTTCATGTGGAGAATAAAAGGGTACATAAAGCAATATTTTTTATTGTCTCATTCACCTTCCAATTATCTTATTTCAGGGTTTAAGAGACTGGCAGAAACGTTCCTCTTTCCCTCCTTTTGAAAGGGTTTACGTTTGCCAGAAAAAACAGAATTTGACATTTTACCAATGTAACTGAGGGAGAAAATGGCAAAATTAAAACAAGACTAGGTTCACTCAGAGGCTACACTGATACTCGAGGGCAAAGAAAAAAGTTCTTCAACAGGAACATAAGTAGTACATAAAACAATAAGCCTGAGGTCCCTAATAAAGGCTTCTGGCACCAACAGAGTGGAAATAGTAAAGATTAATAAATTTGATTAATTAAATTTGACCAGATTTCGCTATAGGACACTCTAAAGTGTTCAGAAACTTTCCACTGTCCCCTTTTACAAAATTTAATTGTAGAAACTGAAGCAGCTATATTAACTGGAATATGAATACAGTTAGGAAAACAGTCCACTAATTAAGACATCTTTTGGGGAACTGGCACACCAGACATTTAGACCTCATAGTCCAGCTGTTAGTGAGAAGAAAGTGATAACAAAATTGTAGGAGTCATTTAGATCACTAAATCATAGTTTATTGTGAAAATTGTTGCCTATAGAGTTGCTCACAGTCCTGAGAGAAGACCTGTGTTTTCTCATCTCAACAAACCATTTTTCCCTCGTTATACTTGATGTCATTATTCATAAAATGATTATAAGTGGTATATATTATTTGCTGAAAGCATAATCTGAAATACCTTTGTGTAATATGTCTGTTCCTTTTTTTCCTCACCTTTAAGGAACAGGAACAAGCAAAGCAGCCACTGAAACATTACTGAGTATCTTTTGGGGACAATGAGAGATAAGTGGTGCCCCGGAGGGTCAGAGGAGAAAGAAGTACAGTGTCTGTCTTTAAGCAGAGAGAGAAAGAAGACTTGAAAAATTAAGTCCAGCTGGCCTAATATCAATACCGGGAAAGATACTGAAACAATTTACTAAGCAGTCAATTTACAAGTACTTAGGGGTTGATAAAAAAAGCCAATATGGATTTATTAGGAAAAAGAATCATTTTCTTTTCTAATCACTTTCTTTGAGAACGTAGATATCCCTGTGAATAAAAGGATGCAGTAGACACAATATATATTAATCTTGCATTTTAACCATTCTCACACAACTTTCTCACCAGCAAATAAAAGAAAAATTACCTAAATGAAAGTACTACAAAGTGGCTGGAAATCAGTGTTTGGGAGCAGGTGTGAGTAGTTCACTGTTAGAATGGGTGGTTGGTAAATCCATTCCGGTCAGTGTTTTGGATGACTGTATAGACTTCCACCGCAAAATCTTGCGTGTCTTGCGAGCGAGGGAGATTATAAGTACTTTCTAAGGCGTCAGTGAATTTAAAAATGATTGTGTAAAATTGGAAGAATGATCTGAAACCACTGCAATGAGATTCAATAAAGATTAAAGTGAAGGGCTGTTTCTAGGGAGCGACAATCACACACACACAGACACAGAGCAGGGAGTAACTGGGCAGCCAGCCGTGCTGCAGAGCAGGAGTCGAGGGTGATAGTGGAGCACAGACCAAGCATGACTCAAGAACATAATGTCTTTTTTGGAACAGCAACATTATTCTGCCGTAAATTAAAATAAATGCCAGGCGGAGGTGGGAATTCCATCCTGCTTGGCACTTTTGAGTTCTCAGCTGGTGAACTCAGCCCAGCTTTGGGCACCACTTTTTTCAGAGAGATGTAGACAAATTGGCAAGTGTCCAGAAGAGAGCAACAGGAATGATAAGCGGTTTAGAAAACATGACCTATGAGGAAAGATTGAAGGAATTGGGTTTGTTTAGTCTACAACAGAAGAGCCTGAGAGGGACATGATAACAGTCTTCAAGTATGTAGAAGGTTGTTGTAAAGAGGACAGTGATCAATTATACTCCCAGTCCACTGACAAAGCACAGGAAAAATGATTGCTTGAATTTGAAATAAAGAAGGCTTAGGTTAGATGTTGAAAAAAATCCCACAAAAATCAAAATCCTTTCACTGCTCTGAGGATAACTGAGCACTTGAACAAGGCACTTAGGAAGTTTCAAGAATTTTTAAAGAATTGATTAATAAAATAAATCTGGGCCAGAAAAAATGCAGGTATTTTCAAAGCACAGCAATGAGCGAGGTAAAACTGGTGTTCCTTTTTCATCCTATATTCCCTGATTTCTGTGAAATATCAAAAATCTGCTCTGCACAAGAGTTAAAAAAGGTAATTAATACCTGCAGGCGGGACTGAAAAGGACCTCCTGGGTCGCAGAATCCAACCCCCTGTTACTGCAAATTTTCAGGTCTTATAATCCATTGATTTAAGAAGAGCTGTCCTAAAACTCACAATGAACAGTAGTAAGAAGCTGAGCCGAGTGCATGTTTAATATTTCCCAACTGGGACTGTTGGTCAAAAGCAGGGAAGGAAGAGATAGACACTTAATGAATGTTTCCCACTTCTAGGTTGTTGCATTAAAATGATGAAACTATCGAAGGGAGCCAAGTTAAAGGGGTTAGGGAAACATCTCAAAAAACAACAAATAAGGGGTATGATGAGAATGGTTTTGTTTATAGCTAGGAGGTGGCTGACATCATTTGGTATCAGCAATCCTCTTACATTTGTGATTGCATGTATGTGCATGAAATTGCAATTAGATTGGGTAGAATTTTGGTTAAAAATTTTTCACATATATTTGCATAAACTTTCCATCTGATCTGGATAGTGGCCTCTATTATTTAACTTCTTTCCTTTATTACCTGCTTAAAATGCTGTATCATCACTTCCTCTCCCTCTGAAGATTATAAAATCCCCAGGAGATATGGCATCTATATAGGGTATCACTGACAAAAGAGTCAGTAATGAAAAGTGGTCTCCAAGCTTGAGCTAAGATAAGGCCACCCTCCTTTCAATGCCCTCCTAAAGGTCTGCTTTAGCCCAGCTGTGAGAAATCAGACATTTACAAATGATTAGCTGGGGAGAGTTACAACTTGTCCATAGCAAAAGAGCACTATGATATTGCATCCTCAAGAGGCACAGCCTTAAACTTTGCCTATTTCAACCTGTAAATGCTACAGAAACTTCTTTTACCTAGTTTATTAGAGTATTGCAGTGCTGCTAGACATGACATTGCTGGAGGAGCTGCCTTTTCAGTGACATGTAAATAGTTGCACTTACCCACCGTGTCCTGAAAGCATCCCTCAGATACAGCACTGGAGTAGGTGTCCTGATTTACTTTCGGGTGTCACCTTTCTGACCCTGCTTGGAACCCCTCCCTGACTCACGTATTTCAACTCTTTCATTGTCTGTTCTTTGGTCACTATCCTTGGACCACCTTTCTCTACGTGTCTTTATCCATAGTTTTTTTTGATGGCCTCCCTAGAGTGTAGTTCGTTCTCACTCCCAGTTTGGCTGGCTATTCCTTCCCTCCACACCCCTCCTTTATAAAGAGGCAGCACCATACCCCATACCCACAGCTGCTAGAACTCTCCAAATAACATGGTAAAGGCATAGGCAACAATGGTACTCATGACACTTTCCTTTTACATGCTGCTCAATATCTTCTTCTTTACGAGTAGTCACACCAAGAAGATCTTAAAGTACCTGAGATATTATAGCTGTGTTTACACTAATAAATATGTCATGGACAGGGACTCTCGTCCCTGTCACACAGCTTGTGGTGCTACATCTCCTATGAGCAGACGGTTTCGCAGTGGATCTAAGATATAGCTAGTACTTTTAATTCTTCACAGCTACGTTCAGTTAAGGTGAAAGCTATATTTCTGCCGATCAGAATCAGGGTTTCACAGTGTGAAAATTGTGGTCTCGCATTGCATGCCTCAGTGCAAAGGTGTGTAAAGGTCTTTGAATGCACAAAGCCTGTGCAGATAGTATTAGAGGACAGTACAGAGACTAACCTGTTGTAGTCTCGCCCACATTACCTGCTGGGAGTGGTCCCTGCCACATGTAATCTCCCATCTAAGACAATAGGGCATTATTATTGAAAACTGGTAGTCAGCAGAGGCCAAAACTGTGCCAGAAGATGTACTAATAAATAAGCAAAATGAATGATCATTGTCCAACAATCAAGTTGTCTCCCTGACCCTGGTTTGTTTAGCACTACAGATATAGTCTGTGTTTTGGACATGGTGTACAAAGTATTATCTGTTTTATTTTTGTTGTAATATACTAAAGCAATGTGCAACATATCAGGCACTAACATTTTTAAAGATATTTTCAGCCACCAGATTTTTTTTTAAGACAATAATAACAATAATTAAGAAACCAGTGCCAAAATGTAGCTCATGTTTTGCACGTTATAACTGTTCTTCAAATCAGGCAAATGTCCTGTGCTAGGAAATAAAAACCAAAGGGTGGCAGAGTTCATGGACAGTAACTCTTGCTTTGAGCTGGAGACCTTTCTGGACATGTTTATTATCATTTTGTACTGATTCAGCTGCAGGTTTAGCAGCAAAATAAAAAGCTGTCTTGTTTAAAGGAAGATGTAACTCATTTTATGAACAAGAACCGCAAACAGCTGCTTCCATATGTTGCTACTATCAGGACAAATTCTTTGTTAAATGGCATCTTTAAGATTAAACTGTGTGCTGAAAATAAACACAACAAAAGCACGAGATGATTGAGGAGAACAGTGACCCACTACAGGAGAAAATACACTTTGTTTCAGTTGGTGATGAATCTGCATGACCCAGACAGAGTGTTCTAACATTGACTATCGCTGGATTCTGCACTATTTTGACATATAATATAAATGTCTGTGATAAGGGGTAAAAGGCACATTGGCCCATCTGTGCTAGTTTTAAACCTGTTTGTCCAACTTTACTTTGGGATGCTCTAGCCTATTTTTTTTTTTCTTTAAAGGGCAGTTTTAACATAGTTTGGACCTACTTCTGCTTTCCGTATAACTCTATTAGAAAATGTTTTAAGTGCAACCCTCTGTTAGCCAGATTGAAACAGTTCATGAAGGTGTCATCATGCTCTCTTTGAAGTTGAAGGGAGAAGCATCTGCCTTGAATGTGAGCAGGATCATATCACCTCAGCAAATGGTTAACTATTCAGATAGTCCCGGGGAAGCTAAGTATCGTTTGAGACCTGTAAAGGAGACAAAGCTCTGGCTTCAGTTTTAGTGATGTTCTCTTCGTAACAGCTAGGGAGTGTATCTCCTGCCATCATTCTCATGCCCCCAGATTTACTCTTAGTCTTATGGATCTTTCTTCTCTGCCAAATCCACAGAGAAAAACGAGATTTGCAAGCCCTGTTAGGACTGCCGTGCTTGCAGTCTCCTTCTAGTAACCTGTGATCACCTGCTCCTTGATAGACTTTCACACTATTGACGCATTATGAGTTTCTATTCCTTGCTTCAAAGGGTTTTGTAACACAGTGTTTGGCATATAATCATAGAATCATAGAATCACAGAATGGTTTGGGTTGGAAAGGACCTTAAAGATCATCAAGTTCCAACCCCCCTGCCATGGGCAGGGACACCCTCCACTAGCCCAGGTTGCTCAAAGCCTCATCCAGCCTGGCCTTGAACCCCTCCAGGGATGGGGCATCCACAGCTTCCCTGGGCAACCTGGGCCACTGCCTCACCACCNTTGCTCCATGATCTTGCCGGGCACAGAGGTGGGACTGACTGGCCTGTAGTTTCCCGGGTCTTCTTTATTTCCTTTTTTTAAAAATGGGGGTTATGTTTCCCATTTTCCAGTCTGTAGGAACTTCACCAGAGTGCCACGACTTCTCAAATATGATGGATAGTGGTTTGGCAACTTCATCTGCCAGTTCCCTCAGGACCCGCGGATGTATCTCATCAGGTCCCATGGACTTGTGCACCTTCATGTTCCTTAAATGGTCTTGAACCTAATCCTCTCCTACAGCTGGCAGTACTTCCTTCTCCCTTTGCCTTCTGCAACTTGGGCAGTGTGGCTCGAGCTCTTGCCAGTGAAGACTGAGGTAAAGAATTTGTTAAGTACCTCAGCCTTCTCTACATCCTGGGTCACTAGGTCTCCCGCTTTTTTCCAGAGGGGGCCTACATTTTCCCTAGTCCTCCTTTTATCACTGACATACCTGTAGAAGTTCTTCCTGTTACCTTTAATGTCCTTGGCCATATTTAATTCTGTTTGGGTTTTAGCTTTCCTAACCCGATCTCTGGCTTCACGGACAGATGTGCTATCACTTACAGATCATTAAATGCACATCTTTTACACAGGGAAAATTTTGTTTCAAAAGAGCTGTTTGAAAAGTAATTGAAAATGGTGTGGAAAGGCTAGTGTGTGATTATGGATGCTAGTCCAAAAATGTACACATGCCAGTTAAATAAGTTCCACGATTTGTTTCCCAGACATTTTCAAAAGGGAACTAAATTTGCTTTCACAATATGGGTTTGCAATATTTTAATGATATAAAGAACTTTTTTTTTCACTTTGGCAGGTATATGTTTACTTTTTTGTTATGGACAAACGGGAAATCTTGAAAAGATGAGCCACCTACTGACAGTGCAGAGAGCCTGAAATAATAGCTCTTGTGGGTTTGAGTTCCCATTTCAGCATCACACCGATTCCTACCGCAGAGCCCATCTCAGCACATGTTGGATGATTTCTTCAGGTCCCTCCCAACCCTGCACTTCCATGGATCCAGGATTCCAGAAGTGACTGCAGTCACAGTACGTCGCTGGGTTACAGGAATCCCCTCCCCGGGTGTGTTAAAGGCACTACTCTGCAGCCAATTAGCCTTAGCCACAGTATTCGATCATTTTTAAGACGATCACAAGCAGCATATTTATTACTGCGGGTTATATCATCTGCTGCCTTCTCTCTTTTCCAGATTTTTGTTCTTAATCATGTCGGCCTTTCTGTGTGTCGTATCTGTGCAATCGAATGCGTGTCATTGACACTCCTCCTATCTCAACTGAGAACATACATTTCGGGCTTGTACGTATCCAAGCAAAGTGAGCAAAGGGGAAACCAAATGTTAGTAACTACTGCTTTCTGTGTCTCATACAGAAGATTTATCTTGATATACAGTTTTGTGCTGGCTTAAACAGGGAAGTGACATTTTAAAAAAAATCCACTTTGGGGGATGTTATTGAAAGAACTTAAATGCATGTTATGATTAACTTGCCAAAGCTACTAGAAGTAAACACATCCTTAATGCAGACTAGAACATCTCCACATAAAACTCTTTCCCACATCCCCCTCCCTCCCCTTCACCTCCCAAGTTTCATCCTAGCCCGAGGCAGTAAAATCCATAGGGTGGGGGTTTCCTTAAACACATTGTATATGAGAGTATGTGACTTATCATCTCCGTGCCTCATTTACAGTGAGACTTAGCAGCTGCTTCACAACCATGTGATACATTGAGCTTTGTATAATAGTTCACTTGAAGGTCTTTGCACAGTTCAGGCATGTCAGCTGAGTACCTTCAAGCAGTGCAGGGACTTGTAATTAGAGTGGCCTGAGGCTGCTCGCCTTTCTGTGGGGCTTTGTCTTCCCCGCGGATCCCAGTGGCATCCTGTTTCCAGAGGCTCGCCATCCCAGCGCTCCAGCACGGGCTCGGCGGGCGGTGGGGGGATCCGAGGTATGTCAGGAACTGAAAACAGGTATGAGAGTTCAAGCCTAGACAAAGGTCTGGTTAGTCATTTGAACACAAAGCATGCAGCACCTTGCCTCTCTGCTGGATCCCGCAGCAGGTAAAGAGAGAACCGCCCTGTGCTTTACCTCAGAGGAGTTATACCCCGGTCCCTTTCCAAAATAAACAATCCGCTGTGTTTATCTGTAGTGACTTTTGTCACTTTAAGTAAGCTGGCTGATGCAGACATTCTTGGGAGGTTGTCAAAGGAAGAAACATACTGGTTTCTAAGTCGGCCTTTTAAATGACTGCATCACTTCTGCAGCACTCTGAGTGCTTCATACCCTCCCTGCAAGTTCCCATTCATTTTTTCCCTGAGCATTTTTGGAAGCAGATATTGAGCAATTTGGAAGGGATAGGCCTGAACTTCCTATTTCTGCCTTTCCATTTCTGTCGTGCCCTAAGACAGAGGGAAAAAAGAATAAAAGAAAAAGAACCTGAGATGTTTATACAGAACAGGATGCTTTTGGCCACTCAAATTTGTGAAGACATGTTGAAGCCTAGAGGATTTTTAACAGCAAATCAACAAGACATTGCTGGAACAGCTGCTTTAGGAAACAAATAATTTGGTTTTTATCTCATAAAGGTTACTTTTTATGGCTGGGGTGGCAGGATAAGTTCCTCACAAGTGTAAGCTGGCACACTGTTTTCATCTGTTACTCTCCTGCACTGGCTCTATAGAAATTACAAATCAAGTATAAATCAATGTGTAGGAAATTGCAGGTCTGACTATAAGGCAGCACGTTTACCTGCTCTCCTACCTCTCTCTCATGGTTCACTGGGGAAGAAATATTTCTACTTTCCACAAGCACTGCAACATGAGAAAATGAGATTTTTCTGCAGAGGTGCAGAGGATCACCACTGTGTTGGGCTGGCACTCACAAGGCACAGCAGCCTCCCTTCCCACCACCTCCTACGGACCTGCTGGCTGCTGTGCCTGCCTGGGGCACCCCATCACCTTCAGAGGGGTGGGAGTGTGGTGACTGAGGGTGGCACACAGGGGACTGACCCCCTTTTTAAATCAATATGAACTGTCATTTTTTATGCATGACATTGCTGCCAGGAGGCATACGGCTCTCCTTCCTCCGCCTCCCTGGGAGAGCGGAGCTGAGGACACCACGTGCCCATATCCACCACAGTGTACAGCCCTTGTGGTTGTATTTATCCATCTAAAAAAAAGAGGGGCATGAACCACACTCTGGCCCAAAGCCTGCTCAGGCTCAGCTGTCCTCAGAGCAGGAGGCTCTGGTGGGCTATAGCTCTACCAGTAAATGAAATGATTGGATTAAAGAGAAGTGGATTGGCTGCACCACATCATTGTGAGGCTGGTCCTTGGCTCTGAGCAGGACCCACCAGCACTCACAGACAACTGCCAGAGATGGTCCAGAAGTCATCACAGGCCCGAGATGGTTCCCAGCAGGCCAGCTGGGCACAACCCCTTCTTCTGTTGGGAGTGTGATGGGGGTGCTCTTCCTTGCCAGCTGGGCTCAAAGCCAGAGACCAGTCCCAGGCACGCTTAATTACCAGTGTACATAGCTGGAGTTTGCACCCCTGCAACTCAGAGAGCAGCCTTGGCTTTCCCCTGGGCCATGGGCTGTCCCTGTGACCCTGAGAAAGAATTATCATGTCACTCTTGGCTATTCAGTTCAAAGTATCTGAAACAGTTGAGGGCTATGTCTCAAGCAAAACCCATTTTTTTTATAGCACAGATTGAACGTATGTGCTGTGTACGCAGAGAAGTGCCAGGAGGGCACAGGGAATGCTTCAAAGTGCAGCATCTGCTGGGATAGCATTGGAGGCACGGAGAAGGTGGAGGGAGACAAATGGGGTGCCATCTGAGCCACACTGCCCTTTGGAAGTGGTCCCTGGGGGGAACGACCCCTTTACATCCTCCAACACACGCGCTATCACCTGCTGCTGCATTTGCTGCACCAGCTTGCTGCTCTCGTTGCTTTTCCTGATGTTGCCTCTGCCACAGCTGCCTTGACTCTGCTGCAGCCTCCAGCGAGCTGGGCAGCAGCAGACACAGCGACACGCTGCAGACACGCAGGGCTCCCTTCAGTTTTCCTTGCGGTGGTGCGAGCTCAGCCCACGAGCTGGGTTTGCTGGGTGATGCAAACTTCACATCAGGTTTATGTTGCTGGCACTCCGAGTAGTTGGCTTTGCTTTCAGCCCTGAGCTCCTTGAAGATGTGGGTGAATTGCTTGCTAGAATGAAGCTGGTTAATTTAGTACTAATTTTGGAGTGTCTACATTGTGTTTTTGTCATGGCAGTCTAAACAGACATGAGAAGCATCCAGCAAGCCTGCTTGTGCTTTTCTTCTGTCTCTAGGAACAGCAGACTAGGAATAAATAGCCTGAACCACTGGGGCGGTTTAGCTAGGTCTGGGGTTTGGATACTGTTATTCACTCACGCTAATATTGTTATTTATATCCACCAATAATAGTCAGTAATATTGAATAGATTTTGGCCCGGTAGATCCCTTGTATATTTAAAAATAGGGAAGCCTGATGAAAGATTTCCCTGCCTGTCCCTCTGGGTTTGTAACTAAAAGTTTTGACTTCTGGCTTTACATTCTCTCTAGTATTTTGAAATCAATATCTCGTTTTATTAACCTGAATATTCTGGAGCTTACCTAATTACCTATGACATAAGAATATTGTCACTTGGCCAGTTTTCCTCTTAGAGATAATATTTTATGAAGTTCTACATATGCGTTGCTGAATTGCTTCACATTTTTCAGTGCTCTTGGAAATAAGTGTTGTATCAAATTCATCACGGAATTAAACTTGCAGGTTCCCAGGCACAAGGTTCATCCAGCAAGCTTGCATCCAGCTCTTGTTATTTTAACAGTGAACATGTTTGTGATTGTTCTTTGGCTGGTGTCAGCGACAAAATCCCATTGATTTAAAGGAAAGCAGGATGGGGCCCAAAATGCTAATTCTGTTGACTTTCTTAATGGGCTTCAGTTTAACCCTACAGCACTGGAGACTGTTTTGTTTCCTATGGCCCAACTTTATCGCTTCATCTCCATACTCCAAGTTTACACGACTCCCTTTTTCATCCCATCAACAAAGAATTATGCTGAATTATGGCTTTGTTACTAAAGGGGAATTGTGTGTTTGAGGTATATTTTTCACGAGGCATTTTGGCCAAGTGGATGAGGTATTAATATGAGAAACTATAAACAAATCTTGGTTTTCTAAACTGCAGATAGAGTGATTGGCTTAATTTGTTTCTATACACTGCCATCTTGAAAACTAAACTGAAGCATCCAAATTAAACAGGAGATGTAAATATTAGCCAGATGTTCCCTGGTGTCAGAACTCTTTTTTGTTTCTTTTTTTTTTTTTTCTATCAAATGGGCACACACTTTTTTACATCTAACATTATGACCTATGTTTCAGATTTTGGTCCTGGCCTAATGGCTTTTTATCATATGACTATGATATCATCCAATCATGTAAGCGTCATGAGATGCTGTTCAGCTTTGCTGAAGCACATGAGTGTCAAACTGCTTAGTTTAGGCTGAACCATTTGTCTGACTGCCTTAATGTGGGGAGTGAATGTGCTGTTAATTTAGGAAATGCCAGCTGAGGCTGAGGGTTTAGCGAGCCAAACAAAACAGAGCACTGACCACAGATTGAAACATTACAGAGTTCCTTAATGGTTCTGTCAAAAAGAAATATAACACTTTTTTTTTCCTCCTACAGAAGTTGCAATAGTCTTCTGGTGCAAGTAGCAACCACTAGGGTTTTAACATTGATAAACATGGATGGAAAAGACAGGCACTTGACTTAGCTTTTGGTCAACATTTTTTCCTGAAGACATTTATTTGAGTCTGATGATAGTGAAGCTCTTGGTTCCATTCCTCACATTTCATATTAACTGGCAAGTGGCTGCAGCTACAAGTAAGTCAGGATTTGGCAGATACAGAAGGAAGATTTTCAATATCATTAAAATTGTAACAATGACTTTATGGGTTTAATGCAAATGAGAAAAGCACAATTACATCTCTTCAGTTTTTTCTGTTACCTCAATAACCTTGCTCAGAAATAAGTTTTGTTTTGTTTTGTTTTGTTTTTTCCAAATTTGACTCAGTGTACATCTGGATTTGTGGGATACTGAGAATGCTCGAAGAGCTTTGCATCTCCTGGCAATTAAACTTCCCTGAATTTGGCCCTAGAGCTTGAACAGCTATGGGTTCTGCTGAGAGGGTTTGCTGCATCCGTCCTTACTGGCTGCACATTTGCCAGGGCCTTTGTCCTCCCCTGTCTTTTGTTTTAGTGTTGGTTTTTATTTACAGATCTCTTTGAAACATTGCTGAGCTTGGTTGGGAAAACAGATTGTTTTAGGATGTCTGCTTAGCACCCTAAGGACTTTAGTGGGTAAAAGAGAGAAAGCTTAATAAATAAAGTTATTATTATTATTCTTTATCTGTCCAAAGCTTTGTTAGAGGAAAGAGGCCTGCCTGTGAACTCTCCTCTGCAGAAATTCTCATCACTTAGGCCATTTAAAAATAGACTGGACAAAGCACTAGGGAACATGCTGCAGAGGGCAAGTCTGCACTGTTAGTGAGAGGGACTAGATGACTTTCCCATATCTGTTTTTTACTGTAGCAAGGTAATATGCTACCACTGTGTCCTCTAAGGCAAAAAACCATAATGAATTAATTTCATCTGCCCTGTTATTTCAACCACAGTCAAGCAACTACACTGAAAATTTCGTATGGAAATGACCAGCTAAGAATGTTGCTATTAGTGAATTGCAAAATGTCCTTCACGGTAAAGAACACCAATTTGAAACTGAGGCTTTGAAGGTCCTTCCAACTTATGGGAAAACATTTTCCAAGTCATCCTTGTGAAAATAATGTAAATGGTCTCTTCCCCCTCTCTGACAAAAGGTATGGATTGCCTTCACTGACATTGTCTCTGTCTTGCTGCTATATGAAGTACCCAGCCCTGTAAGACAAAGGAGGTGGAGGCCACTTCCACTCCCAGAAGGCTCTCATCACACTGCAGTATCAGGCTTTATTTTGGTTTATTACTTTATTGTCTGGAGAATGTGAAAGGGATCAGGCTGCATTTCTTGCAGAGGAAAGGATGTATCTGTTGAAACAAGTGCACCAGAATGAATGGACCAAAATCTAGAGAACCCTTTCATTGCAGTTCTGAAGCTACTTTATATCCTGTAAAGCAGGTTTTATAGCAGATAAAATAAGCAGAGCAAGCCTTTAAAATCTTAATGTTTGTCTGGCCTCATACATTAGGTAAAAGGCCATCACTGGATTTGCATTTTGAGAGGCTCCTAGAAGAGCTGACCAAAAATATGGGATTTCATTTCATACAGACAAATTAACCGTTCTGAACAATCCCAAACATGCAAAACACTGCACCTGAATTAGCCAGATGTGCAGGTGCTACAGATGACTAACTCGTCAGACTTCTCACCACCTCCTTCTCCCTTTTGTCATAATCTCTATTTCCCTCTTTATATGCCCAGCAAGATTTGTACTCCATTACTGGGGACTAGGACTATTAAGTAGTAGCTCCCAGATCCTCAGTAGCCTTAAGGAAAAGCACAGTCAGTATGTTTACTTCATATTTAATCTTTGTTCATGGTATATCTACAGAATGTTTTCTGAGATACCATGTTGCAGCTTCTAGACCTGGAGTCCTCAACAACCCAAAATGTAGCGTCCAGTCAAAATGTGTTTTTGAAAAATTACACAGGGAAGGAAATATTTTATTTCATCCTGTGTATGGAGACAGAAAATTTGATTTCCATTTCATATTTTGCAATGTCCATGCAACAGAATTCTTTTTGTTAAATATTTTATAGCTCTTTAGTCATTCAGAAATACTTCAAGAGTCTCCGTATGATTAAAGTGGGATGAGACTGTCCCTTTAACAGCCTCTCTATTTTATAATTGTTTCTGCAATGCTAATTTTTAAAATGATAATGCTTCTATTATCCCAGGTTTACAACCACGGTAGCTGTATATCATTGTTTCACTTAGGTGTTACTAGCCAAGAACTGCTGCTATCTCCAAAAACCTGTAATAACAGAAGCTCCGTTATGGTGTCACTAATTCCACATTAAGGCTTCTACAAGTCAAAGATAAATCACTGGTGGAAAACAAACAAATATACAAACAAACACACAAACTCAACAAAAAAAACCCAAGCCAAAACCCCAAATACATGAGGAATGAAGGTCCTGTGAGAAAAATTGCATAGGTATGAGATGGATGTAACACTGACCCTCGCAGCAATGACATAGCACTTGTGGGTGTCACCTTGGGTGGCTTCACAGCTGCCCAGAGTGTAATATGCAAAGCAGTCTCACTTACATATCTCCCAAGAATGCACTGAAGCTGAACTGAGTAATGTCTGGACTATTTTCTGAACCTATCCAAGATAGGAATTGAAGTTCATCCAGGTCCAAAAGGCCGTAACCACTTCAATTAACGTTTTGCCTTCCCCTGGCAGCACCTTTCCCATGCACTCAGAGGAGTTCTGGGGGTGATGCTACAAAGGAGCCAAAGGCAACAGGGACGACTGCGAGCTCTTAACTCACCTGCGTCTTCTAGTTTCAACACGCTGGACAAGTGGTATAAATTGTCTACAGGCTTTATTCCAGCCATAAGCTGCATCGCTGCCCAATGCCGCAGCCATCGCTTGGAGACTGGATTTCAGACGTATTTTGGGGGCAATAACCTGGACTGCCCTTCCAACATTGCTAAGAGAAGAGTTTTTCATATTTAGGGAAAAGACAATTCAGGGTTTAAAAGTGAAAGCTTATAAGTAGGTGATTTATTCGTATTCCCAAGGGGATGTGTGATTTCTGTTTGTTGATCATTTGTTTTATACCATATTTATACTGGCCAGGAAGGAATTCCCACTTCCTTTTCTCCCTTGGTGTATACCTTGGCCTCTGGGTTGTTTACTTGTTTGCATTCCTTTGAAGCATTTAGACACCGTCCATGGCTAGAGACAGGTGAACGGGTGTGTTCATAGCAGCTTCCAGGTGCTTGCATGGCTTGTGGTCCTCACACAGCATCAAACCCACACACCGATTTGGCACCAAAATCCATTGTCCTCTTCCCCCAGGTTGCACTGGCAGGGAACTTTCAATGCTTACATTTTGTTTTCCTCTTCAGTGGATTGAACCCCACAAATGACCTGCTGTGACAAGGACTAGGGACAATGGCAATGCCTTTTGTTGGCCTCCTCATTCCCTTGTTACATTAATCATCATGACACCACTGTATGTTTTATGACCATGAAATCTGTCCAAGAAAACTATCATTTGACAGCTTCACTCTCTAAGAATCTGCATCATGGTATCCCCAAAGAAAGTATAAACCTCTTCTTTTTCAAACAAAGGAGACTTAACTGTTTGAAAATCTTTGAGAATCTGGTCTAGTCAAATAAGGCAGAATTAGTGTATTTGTTATTACTACTGCTTTGGCTATCTTACAAAAATATAGCGAACATCGCTGACCTTAACAAAGCCAACAGGACTTCAGTATGAGATGCAATGAAAAATGATATAATGATGAAAAATTTGTTACATTTTGCAATGTAAAATGTCGTTAGAGGCTTGTCCCTGCCATATGATACTGGTTTTGGTCTCCTAAGATCCTCTGCCTGGAACTGCAATAAGCTCTGCCCATCTTTGTGACTGGAGGCTGCAGATTCCTCTTTAGAAAAGGTGGGGGGAATATAAGCACTGTCATCATCTCACAGAAAGGAACACAGGCTCAGAAAGTTTACATTTCCATTTGCCAAATTCACAAAAACCCCTGTAGCCAGGCCACAAAAAGATCCTCAGAGTTTCTAGATGCCATTTGACTGCTACAGACACAAAACTACTCTTCCTATGACTTAAGCCAGTAATTACATCAGGGATATGTTTATCAGCAAGAGTTAGTCAAGGCTTTTGTGAGTTTATGTCTCTGTAGCTACTAACTAACATTAAGAAACTTTCTCTGGTTAGTTGCCATCAGGATTTCACTGAAAAACACAACAAAGACTTTGAAAAGCATGTACAAATAGGCACATGTAAGCACATAAAAGAAAAAACCCTGTTGCAAGAGAGAAGTGGGGAGTTTTAATTTATGATATCTGAAGGAATTTCAGATTACTACTTACAGGATTTCCTTCTTTAATAAGATCACAGTAGTATAAATAGAAGTGACATATTGCTTCACTGAGAACTACACAGTCCAGGTCTGTTTTATGCAGTCATTTGCAGCAGTTGTTTGCAGATGGGAAAATGTAGGAGTAAAGCGAGGAGCTGCAAACAAATCTTAACGTCTACACAAGGATCCAGGCTTTAAGGTTTAGGAAGTCTATTTTTAAACTTAGTTTCTTTGAACAACTGAGATGTGCAACTAATTCTTGTCATTATGGTATAATGATCGATCTTCTTGCCAGAGTATTTGTGGATTATGTTTCGCGGAGAAGTAGAGCTATCTGCCAGAGATTATTCTTCATACTCGTGATCTGTTTTCTCTCTCTTCCTAGTAAAGCCTACAGCCTTCCATAGCTCCTAAGGCATTAAAACCAACTGTGCAAATGTACTCTCTCCGAGATTTCAACAAACCTGCCTGTTTCCAAGCTGCCTGCTCTGGGAGCTCAGTGTAGCAGGAGCCCGTATCCTTCTGCTGTTGCTGCTCAAGCATCTCCTTGCTGGGCATCTTGCTTAAGACTGGCCAATGGTCTTGGAATCAGCAAAACTCATTGAAAGACTGAACTGATACAACCATCTTCAAGAGAAAACTATAGGAAAAAAGGAAAAATGCCTCCTGTTCAAGGACACTTAGCTAGGTATCGCCCCCTCAACACCGCTACCACCAAAGGCCTCTGAGCCAAGGAAATGGATCTTCTCTGCTCTGGTTGCATGATCAGCTTCCAGTTTCATCCAGGGCTGGGTGGGGTTGAGGTGTTAGTGCATTTGTATGCATTATATTTGTATATGCAGTTGTATGCATGTATACCCTCTGGAGCAGAGAGCTGAAGAAGCTCTGTGAATGACAAAAGACCTGTGTGTGTAGCATATGATTGACACATTGGGTAAAGTTATGGCAAATGCATGATCTGCCTACTGGCTGTGAAAATATTTGTAAATTTGGAAAAAATTTGGAAATTTTTCACCTATGGGGGCTTAGGCTGATAGATTGCACCGTAATATGGTAAGTTATAGACGCCTGGACACTGAACAATTTCAGTTGTGATACTGAGGTGGATCCTAGCCCTGAGGTCTTAAATCCTTTCCATGAGACGATGTATCCCTCAAACCCCACAGAGCCCTCCACTATAAATCAAATGCCTCACAGTGATGAAGACCAGCTTTCTGTGGTTTTTTATATAAAAAGGAATTATTGTATCCCATTACTTATCTGTCTGTTATGCAGACTGCCTAAGAAGGGTACTTCGTGCATAAGATGAGGAGATCCACCAGACAATGCTTGTCATTCCCTTACAGCAGAGATGCAGAGAAATGTGCACTATAGCTATGGTTATAAACCAGTTGGGAAGAGGATATGGAACAGCCAGGAGAAGTAATGTAACAAAACAGAATCATAGAATCATTAAGGTTGGAAAAAGACTCAAAGATCATCAAGTCCAACCGTCAACCCAACACCACCTAACTCACTAAACCATGTCCCCAAGCACCACATCTACACGTTTCTTGACCCCCTCCAGGGATGGTGACTCCACCACTGCCCTGGGCAGCCTGTTCCAATGCCTGAGCACTCTTTCAGTGAAATGTAAATGAGAGAAGCAGATTGGTAAAAAGCACAAACGCTACATCCCTCTCATCCTGACTGTATTAGGGCCCCAAATACAAGTTTCTCTATTCTTATTCTCTTGCTTGACACACAGAGGTTTGCAGCAGTAAAATGGGATCTAGGGAGTAAGAAGCTATATATGGATAAGGAGAAGACTTGTGTATGACAGATGCACTGTGGGTTTGATCTACTGCTTATCTGCTGGGAAATAAAACAAACAGAAGGATATATGCTAAATTTGAAACAGGGGTCAGACTCCTTCTAATTTACAAGAACTGTTCCAGATTAAATGGTCTGTTCACGTTGAGAGATTGCTTTGGATGGAAAGAACCAGATAAGGACTCTTGCTGTTTCTTTAAATACCTTTGCTGCGTTGGTTTCTAAACTCAGAAAGAAAACTCAAAATATGAGTAAAACATCCCTCAAAATGCCTTAAAAAGCTAAATGAAGTGGATCTAGCAGTGATACAAAGTAATCATAACAACTGAAAAAACCTGCAGGGAAAAGAAAGCATTAGTTTTCCTTGTTTTACCAATGTGCTTAGTAGTCTGCCTCCATTTAAGCACACCATTAGATGAATTGGGTCTAAATGAAATAGCTGGCAACAATACCACAAACAAACTCTGTTTTCAGAAATACATCAACAGTTGTTTAAGATGATTATTGTTAGTCACAGCAAGGTAGCTCACTGTACTTCTCACTCTCATCAATTTATTCTTTATTGTGATTTGACTGCAAAAATCATTGGGCTCCTCTACCTGCTTGCCCAAAACCCAGTTCGCATATGTCTCTCTGCATCCTCCAAATTTTGCTCTTCTTCAAGTGAAGTCTGAAAACCCAAAACAACTTCAGTTTCACACAGTGTTAGTGCAAAACTTTATGGGACTGGGATTAAATCTGCACTTCTGCAGTCAATTGTGGCCACATTAGGGCCATTATCAGCTCAGGCAGTTGCTGAAAACACTACAATAAAGTTTCATACTACTTGTCCTGCTGATGTGTTTACCATGCCTCTGCATGAATCCAGATATTGGGGGTGCTGTTATCTGGTCATAAAGAAAGAAAACCAAGAGAACAAGAACTACCTCCTTCCCCTCTGCCCCACTCTCCCTGAACTCTCCCCTTCGGGTCTTTAGTGAGCTTCTTTTAGATGGGGGTGGAAAATAAACCTGCTGCCATCATGGGAGATATTCTTGTTTTACACAGTTGCAGGAGATAGTAAGTTTTGGCAATGACCTTAATATAGCTACGTCCCGTAGTGTAAACAGCTTGTTTTTATGCAAACAAATTACAAAATTGTGTATAGAGTAAGAGAATCCCTGCTTTTAAGCTGTCTTACTCAGGAAAAGGAATTAAGTCATCCAAACTGGATATGTGTAATCCCCTTGAGTTCTTAAAATTTATAACTTTCTAATGCTGTGTAAACTTGAGTTTCCTCGTAGAGATGCTGTTTGCTCCAATTGTTTGCTTCTTGAGGATAGAATTTTAAAAGATCATACTGTATCTAGTCATCTGCACCATCTGATGCAATTTAAGGAGAAAAAAAAAAAAAAAGACCACTAAATATAGTTAACACAGCTTTGTTCTGTCTTCTTGTAACTCCCCTACAGGCAATGGAAAAGGAGCCCAGAAAACAATTTGTTTATTATAAGCAGGTCAGTCCTCCGGGGGATTCATGGAATCACGCAGTGGGAGAGGACAATCACGGCACTGAAATGGTGGGTAATTTTATTTGTTCCACTTGATGGTCACAGTGGCATCATGCTGGCCAATTACTCTTGAGTCAGCAGGTTTCAGAGGTTAAGACCCCCTTGTGGGTTGCAGCACTGCAGGCAAAGTATTCAGGTCAGATTGAAACCGTTTCAACAGCAGAGACGCCAGCCTTCTTCTCCCTTGGAGATCTCCTTTTTCAACTGTGTACGAGACATACATGTGATAAAACGAGCATGTCTCTAGCATCGAGACAGCTTAATTATTGAGAGTGGAAAAAATGCCAGCTTCAGATAAAGAGAGGAAGAAAATCAGCCAGAGAGACAAGCTACATCGAGGAGGCACGAAGAGAACAAATATTGCAAGTTTTGACTGTAGGTTCCAAAGGAAAGATCATGTCTGGGAATAATCCTCATGCCAGTAGCCTACTAGTGTTTCAAGGCTGCTGAACCTTTAACAATTTCATCACACTTTTCTCCAGTGGAAATATTTTAAGCTACTTCTTCAGTGATCTGTAATTCTAAGGGGAAAAACAGCAGCACAGCATTTGCTTTACCACTAGAGCCTGCCGCAAGCGATCGGGCAGAAGCGGATATGAAATCCAAGCTAGCAGAAATAACGTATGGGAGGGTGCGTGTAAGGGAATTGGGCAGAAGGGTTGTCCAGGACAGGCTGAAATTGTTCCATTAGGCTTTGCCATAGCTGAAATTCATGAAGTGACTCACATTTCACTTGGAGAGAGGTATGGGAAGCAAGGAAGTGGCATTTTATCCTCTTAATTATAATGCTAGTGTTATGATCTCGGAAACAGGGGAGACTATTCTCAGGCTTAAGCTCTGTTGTGTATGTGACATTTCAGGCTTAAAACATCTCAAGTGTATATTTCCTGTCAGAAATATTATGCTGTGAGAGCTATTTGGTTTCTGAAGCATTCACTGGAGAGTTAAGATCTATGCTTTAATGTTTTTTTGGCTAGTATCATGCCAGTTTGCTGTTTCTGGAAAACATTTCAAGAATCTCAGAACCAAGACATGGATGTATTATGATGATTAATAGTGGTGCTAATTCATCCAGAGCCTGTTCTTGAGAGACAGAAATGATCAGTGGGACTCTAAACTCTGATGTCTTGCTCTGCAGAACTGGATCCAATGAGCTCTTAAGTTTAATATAAATGTTAGACTATTTGAATTTGCAAAACACATTGGGATGAGTTGGAATGAAAGAAAATGTATATGTCAGGGTTTTAAAAATAATTTTATTATTAGGAGTCATTTTTCCTTCTTTGAATATGACAAATCCTGCAACTGACATTTTTAGATCAAAAAGCATTTTGAACTGAAAAATGCTGGAGCATGGCTTTTTTTTGAAGTAATATCCCAGGAAAAGGAGGAATCCAAGGGGGGAATTTTTCCTCATCCTCCTAATGTCTCTAGCACCACTTTATATGACATGAAGGCTGGAAAAGTCTCACACTGGAAAGTCTTCACTGTAGTTAGACTGTTGATATTATGGCTGCATCTAGCCCTGTGTCTGGGTATCAAAAGTGGAGCAAAGCCCAACTTGCAGCCCATTTTAAACCAGGTACATTTTATGTTGCACTGATTTGAACACCAGCAGAAGGTTAATCACATACTTGCTTAACCAGCTTTGCTAAGCTATGGCCACTGTGAATGTGCACTCATGGTTACAGATGTCTAGTGAATAATGGGCATGCAAGACTCCATTTAAAAAAAAAAATTGAAGAGCTTAGTAATGATCTTTGTAAGAGCCTGGAAATCTTGTTGTTTGGAAGTTCAGAATATGAAACAGAGCTCAGGAGAAAGATGAGGATGAGTCTTTGTCAGTTAGGTTTAACTGCTTGAGATACACATTTGATTCTCCTGCACAAACTGTTGGCAATTAACCCCTGCAAGACATGGGCAGAGGGAATATATATATATATATATATATAGTTGAGAGTCAGTCCTACACTACTTCATCTTCCAGGTTGTGCTGAAGCCTATTTGCCAGCCTTGGTGTTCATACCAGGAAAGACGGTAGACAGAGAACAAATTGGGTTGAGGAGACTGCTCCAGGAGAGAAAGCTATGAGGGCTCTTCCCACTGCCACCAGTAAAATACCAAAAAGGAATATGTACTTTTCATTCTGCAGACAAGTGGAATAAATGTTATTGATAAGAACAATATAATTTTATTGATNCAGAATATGAAACAGAGCTCAGGAGAAAGATGAGGATGAGTCTTTGTCAGTTAGGTTTAACTGCTTGAGATACACATTTGATTCTCCTGCACAAACTGTTGGCAATTAACCCCTGCAAGACATGGGCAGAGGGAATATATATATATATATATATATAGTTGAGAGTCAGTCCTACANATTAACTGAATATACTGTTTAATATGTAAGGTTGGCATCTTGTGTTTTAGAGGTAATAGTCAATGATGGACCAGAGCTTGCTTGGAAAAATAAGGCATAATTAATTGTAAATACTCAAATTCATTTTGGTGGCAAATCATTTCTGCTTTGGTTGATGAAGCTCTCCTTATGAGAGAAAAAACCTGATGCAACAAATGATGTATGTGTCAAATTTGTAAATCAATAAATGAAGGATGTGGGATTCCTTGCTGCTTGGAAACATAGATGCTGCTCCACTGCAACAGGTTTAAATAGATTGTGTCCCAATTTAAAAGGGAAAATTAATAGTGAATTTGCCTAATTTATCAAAATCAGCATAACAAACTTCTTTCACCTCTTCTAAAGGCTTTTTTTTGCTATAAATAAATCATAATCCTGAATAAATAAGACATGGGAATATATTTTTAATGATAGGAGTCTGTATTTCAACATTCAACTTACTATCTATTCCCAAGGCTTATTTAGTAATTTTACCCAACATTATGATCTTTCCAGGAACTAGAGGATCTGGTGTTAAGAAACGTAGCAATGATCAACAGAAAGAAGAAAATGCAATAGTTTGTGGGATTTCCAATCTTGCAGATACTTCCCATGAAAGATTCTCTAAGATTTTATAATTTGCTTCACCATAATAAAATAGCATCTGTTGTCATTAAATACCCGAAGAACACCTCAGGGAACCATGAAAGTATGTTTCAGAAAGGTCTGTGCAAATGTGTTTACTTTTTTTTTTGAATGATATATTGTACAAATTATTAGGGCAAAATCTGTCATGCAGAAAAGATATTTCAGCCCTTAGGTGTAATCATGAATATGCAGAAACAACCTCAGATGTGGTGACTCTCAGCAATTTGTTGTAAACATGTGTCCTTGCGTAGGGATCTTCATGTATGCACAGGTATAGATTGATAAAGATCTGCTGAACTAAATGCTTCAAGAGAAAACGGTTCAGAAACTTAATACATCTGAGTTGAAGACTATTTCTGAGATTTCTTGAAGCCGGGTTGATAATTTGTGGAATTAGTACATCTTCTACACATCTCAGGCTCCCTGGGTAAATATCGGATATTAGGGACTTCACCACGATGACAATAAAAAGGGAAAGAAATCATGCTTTGCAAATGAAAACCTCTCTGAATAGCTGCCAAAAGAGAAAATACGTGATTAATCATTGCCGAAATGCCTCTTCATGTGAGGAGAAAGCACATGATTTCACAACCCAGTCACACTGGTGCCACACACATCCATCAGTGCTGCTGTACCTCAGCAGAGTGAAAACAAGGCTGGAATTTAGGAGGGTTCAGCAACTAGAATTAAGATCATAAATGAATTTGCAGCTCCATGGTTAAAACAATAAATACATTTCATCAATCTGATCCAAATTAATTTCATTTTTCTCTAGCGCTTTTTGCTCACATAAAATATTAAAAATAATTTTTTTTTTTTTTTTTTTTTTTTAAATCATAAAATCACTGGATTTTTTTGTTAGAAGGCATATCTGGAGATTGTTTCCTTCAAACCTCCTGCTCAAACATAATTAACTAGAGGAGGTTGCCCAGGACTATGTCCAGTCAGGTTTTGAATACCTCCAACAATACCTCCAAGGATGCAGCCTCCACAGCCTCTCTGAGCAACCTGTTCCAACGCCAGTGTTTGATCACTCTCACAGGTTGATGCTTAATATATGTTATAATCTAGTATGTTTAATGCATTTAAAGCATATCTTTGGAGCTGCCTGCAATAAAAGGTAAAATAATATAAGACAACATTCACAGGACTTTAGAAAAAAGTCCTCCTCTTGCACTGAGTCACGCGCTGCTGTGAGCGTACACATCTGGTTAGCCCCGGGAGCTTCCTGGTTCAGGCATCACCACACCTGGCAGGATTCGAACCAGTTTTCCCCCTCCAAGTGGTCTAATCACCAGTCTGTAAGGTATCCAGGTGCAAAAAGGAAAGAGCAGGACGGTCTATTACTCATAGCACAGCAGTCCTGGCGCGGTCCAGGGAGACAGATTTGAGCCCATTTTCTACCAGACAGGGGTTTAAACCTGAATTTACAGCACAACCTCTTGCTGGCACTTTTCAAACTTGCTCTTCAAGTCAGTGTGTGCAAGGCCAGATTTTAAATAAGGCAGCATCTAAGCGTTTTTTTTGGTGAAAACTTCTGAAACTGTCCCTTTTTAAAATAACAGTATAGGGCTGGAAAATGTTTTTGCCATTGAGCCGCTGGCTGCGGTTCTGTTCAGCTCTGCTGTCCTGTGAGTTTTCCATGTCAGCTTTGCAGTGTGACCTGTGGAATGGAGCAGCCTGAAGGGCAAGCCACAAGGCCACATGCGGACCACCCGTGGTCTTTTCCTTTCTCTGACACACGTGACGTGTTGAAAACCACACCATGACCATGCTGCCTTTGGAAGGCACTTTATTGACGGACGTGTTTTTGACCTTTGGCCTATGGAAATTATATATAATATTAACAAAATCTGAGATATAATTGCTCCAACTAGACTCTGGAACAAATTCACACATTACAGTGCTGATTGTCCCTATTGTAGGATAGGACACCTACTGATATCTACCTTGCCTGTGTGCCCAAGCTTTCCCCCATAGGAAAATGAGGTTGCTCACCAATGTTTTGCCCTGACATGCAGTGAGAATGTAACCAGATGTGCACCAAGAGACCGGGATTGTGGGACACACAGGGAAATGCATCTGTCCTGTCCTGTGGATACAGCCATGAGAAGCAGCTTTCCTGTTAGCCATTGCCCCCTGACCTTTCCAGCATTTGTCTGACATATTCTGCAGGCATTACTTAGTGGGGAGCCAAAAAAAGAGAAGACTGTGTCTATTCACTGGAACCAGGAGCTTTGAAAAACTCCAGCATAACACTAGCTCTGCACTTGGGGGCTGAACACTGATTGTGTGCAGGACGGGTGAAAAGTTATAATCCACAGCTCCTGGGCTGAGGCATGGGCGAAGGAGGGTTGGATTTGTGCTGTATATCCTTTGCATATACAGGCAGAGTCTTATCTCTCACCCTCATCTCTCCTGAAAAGTGAAATTCTCTGCTGGGCTGATTGGCTCATGCAGATTCCCCTTTTCCAGAGCATCTATGTAGAAGTACAATTGTTACATTCTCCATTATATTCCAGAAGGTTTCTGAATGTATAGAAAATGGGAAACTTTGTAGTTGCATGTGACTTCTCACTGAGGCACAGATCAGGAATTTGCATTTATGCAATAGGTCTGATGTGATGCTGTGGGTGCTCTGCACAGCTGTATTGCTCACACCTGGTAAGACCAGTGTTTCCTGAATGCATCAGGCTTCCTGAACACACATAAGTGATATATTCGTGTGCACAGGAAGATATCTGGCTCTTTATTTTGCTCTGATGAGATTGCTGAATATACAGAAAAAAATCCAAACCCATAACCTCAGTTGTCTTCCAACTTAATTTCTGCTAGAAAAGAAGGATAGCACAGGTGCATGGTAAAGCTACACAGGGACATTTCACTCGAGGACTGCCTCTAAAGAGTCAGAGAAAAGTACAAGTGAAGGACACAAACTACTTGTGTTGTGTAAGCGTAAAGATTTCTTGACTAGTATGGGAACTATGGGCTTGAGTCTTCTTTACAGATGTTGAAAACTGTAGGAAAACGTGTTGTCTGAGTAAATTAATACAGCACATTCCCTTTAGGTCTGTTAGCCAGCCTTCAGCATAGTGGTTACTTGGCCCTGGAAGCCAGTCCATGGACTGGTTCATTGTGCCATTCATTTTATGTGGCTCAAAAGTGGGAATGGGATGAGAAGGTGGAAACAATAATACTTCTCCAGTGTTGAGAATCTCAGAAGTCTTTCTAGGAGATGCCACTCCCAGCAGAACTTTTCTATATATTCACAAATGTAATGCAGTAGGATCCAAGAGGCTTCATGTATTCATGGGTTTGGGGTGTACCTGCCAGCTTTGAAGGGCCGTTGCGATGCAGTGGAACTCTTGCACTTTATTTTCACCTGCTAAGCAGTTTGTTTTGTCTTCTTTTTGCTTGGACTCTAGCTGCTTGCAAGAGCAAAGTGAAATGCCACTCAATAAACAGTGAAGATCTTCTCTCAGGTGTTCTCCCACACTTTCCTTCCGTGCTTTGGTCAGTCAGAGAACTGGTTCCTCTGCCATCTCCTTAAGGACTGTCCCCACTGAAACCTTTCTGAGTGAAGCGGTGCCAATATATCTCTTTGAGACTTCTCTGCCTCTGCAGTATGCTGTTCGGCTGCTTGAAGGTGACTACAAGTGTACTGGTTATACTCGATTATTGTCAGAGCTCTGTTTTTTCTGATTAACTATAGGAACAAGAGACTCACTGTAGTTTTTTAAATGAAAATTAAGATTTTGGAACAGAAGGGAGGTTGGGAATGGTCACACATGTATTAACAGTACTGCTAAAAAAATAAGTTATCATTTAGATGTGTTTTTATTCTAATTCTATCTCTGCCTAAGTGCAGAAAATGTTTCCATGTATATGTTTGTATATACATACCCACATCTGTATGTGTAC